>JAJEJO010002699.1:78532-110898 GCA_020662805.1 Glaucomys volans
TTTTTTTTTTGGTACTGGAGATTGAACCCAGGGACACTCCACCACTGAGCCACATCCCAGCCCTATTTTGTATTTTATTTAGAGACAGGGTCTCACTGAGTTGCTTAGGGCCTCGCTAAGTTGCCGAGGCTGACTTTGAACTCGAGATCCTCCTGCCTCAGCCTCCCAAGTGCTGGAATTACAGGCGTGCGCCACCGCGCCCGGCTCCCCTCTCTCCCTTTCTATTTCTCTCTGTCCCTCCCTTCTTTCTTTCTTTCTTTCCTTCCTCTTTCTTGCTTGCTGTGCTGGGGATCCACCCAGAGCCTTGAGCATACTAACCCTCTACCACTGAGCTACTCTTCCAGCCTCTAGCTTACTTTTTTTAAAATGAGCTTTTTATTTGGGAATAATTTTAGATTCATGGAAAAGTTGCAGAGGTTGCAAAGCCAGTGCAGAATTCCTGCATACCTTCACCAGCTTTTCCTGATGTTAAAACTATACATAACTGTTCTTGTCAAAACTAAGAAATACGACTGGGGACTAGAACCTGGTTTTGATCCCCAGCACCCTGAAGCAAGCAAACAAAACTAAGAAATAAACATCAGTCTGACATTACTAGATAAATTATAGATTTTGTTCAGATTTTGCCAGTTTTTCCACTAATGTTCCTTTTCTATTCCAGGATCCAACCAGGATATTCCACTACTGCAGATTGCAGCTTTAAGACTTATGATACATGACATTTTAATTCACCCATTCTAATTGAAGTTGCAATTCTATAGTTTGACCATTCTAAGTTGTTTTGAAACAACCTAAACAGCTCCTATTGATAGCTGTTTAGGTTGTTTCAAATTTCTTTTGCTATTCCAAACCATAGTGTGATCATTGTACCTTTGTTCTTTACACTATCAGGGAACAAAGCAAACCTCCATCTGAAATTTACAGTGAATGGTAAACCTGTACCTTCCAAATCTGGCTCCAACTTTCTCCTAGCTGCATCTTTCCCCACAGGCTATCTTATTCATTCCAAGTGGCTTCAAGCCTGAAATCTGCAATCTTACCCAAGCTGATTCCTAAGCTTCTAACCCATCCAACTGCTTCCTGGACATTCCCATTTGAATATCTCATAGAAAACCTCAAGCCAACCTACTCAAGAATAAATACATCATCAGTACAAGTCTCGAACCTGCCCCTCTTCTGGTGTTCCTCATCTTAGGGAATGGCAACAGCCACCTCCCAGGAACTTGGGTAAATGCGTGTCTTCCCCAGCATCAGCCCAAAGCAGCACACGTTGTCAATTCCATTGCCTTTGAGCCTTTCATATTGATCAACTGCATTCACTGATTTATTCATCCTGCATTTATTCCATGTCTTTTTGTGCTTGAACCTGTCCTAGGTTTGGGGGAAATAAAGCTAAACAGGCCTTGTGCATCCCTCTGTCCACACGCCATGACAATCTGTCCTGTTCACTTCACTGTGGCCACCTGGTTTTCCTGTTCTCCTTCTAGCTTGGTCAAGTTCTTTCTTTCTTTAGACTTTTCCATTTTCCTATGGCTGGTTCCTTTCAAGCATTTAGTTCTCAACTCACATTTCCTGTTTTGTTCTCTCCAAACCACCATCAAAAAATATGTTAATTACGGCCTTTATTATTCATTGCTTGTCTGCCCATTTAGGATGAAAATCCCTGAGAGCAAGACCTTTGTTGTGTCTTTTTAATCTTTGAATCCCTCGTTCCCTAGTATCAAAAGCAGTGCCCAACAAACAGAGGATACTCCATATTGTAGATGCAGAAATTGCCTGGAGGAACTTCCTGGCTTTGGTTTGTACAGAGAAGGGACAGAGGGGCCCCGCACTTAGCAGAAAAGATCCAACCCTCCAAAGGCTTGTGGCCAAGAGTTGGGTCTAGCGTGGGGATGTCCCTCCAGTCTGCAGTGGCCTTACACCTGGCCCTGCCACCTTCTCCAGCCCTTCCCCTATTTTTCCATTCCAAGGACAAGGAGACCTGGCAGGAGTCTCAGACCTCGATGTCTTCAGAACTTCCTGGGATCGACAGGTCAGACTGAAGGTTGGAAGGTGTAGGTAGTGTGTGTGTGTGTGGGGGGGGGGCACGTGATAACTTTACGTGATAAAGATCTGAGACCGGGGTGGGGATTTAGCTCAGAGGCAGAGCGCTTGCCTAGAACGCGCAAGGCCCCTTGGCAATGAAAAAAAAAAGAAAAAAGAAAAAAAAAAAAAAAGATCTAGACCCTTGTCCTTGACTGACCACCTCATTGGGATAAGCTGAGTGACGGTGGCAGCTTGGAGCTGGGCGGGTCCGAGGCAGCTGAGGAGTGGGTGGGGCAGGTGGGTGTAACCTCGACCCCGCCCCCTGGCCCAGCGAGGTAAGTAGACGCTCAACCAAGCGATTGTGGCGTGCTGGAGCTGGAGCACCTCTCTGTCGCTGCGTCTGGCCTCTGCCTGGGCCTGAAGTGGGTTTGGATCCCTCACATCCAGGGTGCAGCTGGTGTCGGGTTGAGATGGAGCAGGAGGCTGAGGAGCTGAGCCAATGGCAGACTGCGCACCAGCCGGTCCTGGTGAGTCCGGTAGGGGACCCGAGCGTGGGCTGCGGGTTGGTGGAGTGGCCGGGGAACAAGGAGAGAAGCAGAAATTGGGGTGGGGGTGGGTGTTTGCAAACAAATGGGGAATGGTTACAAGCCCGAGGGAGGGAATAGGAGGAATGGGAGATGGAGGACATTTATTCAATTAACATTCACCTGGTATTAGAACCTGTGTTGGGTTCTGTGGGTAGAAGGGTTCCAGGCAAGGAGAGGGACTTGCATAGTCTGGGAAGCAAAGAAAAAAAATCAGCAAGTCAGCTCAAAGGACAGGAAGGAAAAACTTTTTGGAGGCTTTGCTAGATCCAGTGAATGCAATGATGAATTTACCTTAAGGCAAGATTATACCAATCTCATTTTATTTTACTGTATTTATTTTTTGTGGTACTGGAGATCAACCCAAGGCCATGTGCATGCTAGGCAAGCACTGTCCCACTAAGCTACATCCTGGTCCTCATTTTATTTTTCTGTGGTTCTGGGGATGGAACCAAGGACCTCATACTAGCTAGGTAAGCCCTCCACCACTGAAGGACATTCCAAGCCTATGGCAGTTTGTTAGTAAATAATTAAGAGAATAATAGAAATTTGCAAATTGGGATGAAGAAGTACAAAGAACCTCAGGAGCTAAGGGCAGAGGTGTTTGATCTCACTTAGGAGGTTGGAAGACAGGTCAGGATTTGGTGTGATACTACAGAACTGGTGATATGAAGGGTTTCTGCGTCTTGGGACTTGAAGGCTTCCACTTTAGAGGAAATGAAAGATGGGTGGAGTGACTGACACCCAGATAGTGATGGGAAGTGTACCCCCTTCCCACCCTCCCCCCATGGGAGGCCTGGAGCAGTGAAATCATTCAGGGTTGGAGTTGGTTATTCCAAAATCAGTAGGAAGACTAGATGAGTTTAAACCTTATCTGCTACATTTAAATTTGCATTTCTGAGAGCGCCCTGGAGGAGGTGGGCTGAATTCAAGGCTGTACTTAGAAAGCTATTGTGATATCCAGGTGAGAATGAAAATGAAGACTAGAGAAGTGAGGGTGGAGAAATTGAATAGACTTGATGTTTTGGAAGTAAAACCACAAGAATTGATAATTACATTTGACTTTCCATATCAAAACATTTTGTATCTGCAGATTTAAGCATCCTAGGGTCAAAAAGAAATTCAGAAAAATTGCATCTGCGCTGAACGTGTACAGAAAGCAAAGTATAAGATGGAACGGGATTAATAGCCTATTTTGGGGGAAGAAGTAGTGGCAAGGATGATCATAAGTTTCTGACGCCATCTGTATTAAGTGTGGGCTATCCAAATGGACCCAAGCTTTGGGCAGGGGGAAAACCCAGGAGAGATCTTCCTTGAAGCTACAGATTTAAGAATAATTGAAATGTAAGTAGAAATTGATCCATTAGCATGAGAATGATTTCTTCCAGAGCGTCGAATCAGGGAAATCTGCTAGAGACTGGAGGAGGGGGCCAGAATGTAGGGAAAGAGAAGCCAGAAACGTGTGTCAGTGTGTGATGGTGGCCAAGGGAAGGATACATTTCAAGAGGATCGTGGCCAGTGATCTCAGAAATTCCAAGGAAGTCAAGCAAGGAGTCAGAGAAGTGTGGCTTGGATTTAGTGATGTACATCTGGAGAGATGGAAGCCAGAGCAAATTTGGGAGAATAAGGCAAGGTAGTGGTGAAGGTGTGTTTAGGCAACTCTAAAACTTGTGAAAGATCGGAATACAGGAAGAGCATTCCTCTCCAGGTGCGGTGGCGCATGCCTGTAATCCCAGCACTTGGGAGGCTGAGGCAGGAGGATTCCGAGTTCAAAGCCAGCTTCAGCAACTTAGCAAGGCCCTAAGCAACTCAGTGAGACCCCAAAAAAAAAAAAAAGCATTCCTGAGAAGGAGTGGGGAAAAGGCTGAGTACCCCAGAAAGATCTAATAGTCTTGCGGTCCTGGGGATTAAACCCAAAGCTTCACGCAAGCGAGGCACACCCAGTAGTGTTATCTGGTGCTTACTGAGTGTCCACCTCGTGTTTGCTGAGCATATGATGAATAAAGCAGATGGGTTCTTCTCCCCAAGTCTAGAGTTAAAATTTTTTCTTTCATTGCTAAAACATGGTTAAATCTGTCAAAATTAATTTCTTTATATCATCTTATATTCAATCCTTCACGATCTCCCAAGTGTCCCTTTAAACCAGGTATGTCCAAACCAGGATCCAATTTCAAGACAATATGTTGCATCTGGTTTATGTCCCTTGAGCCTCTTTGAAACTAGAAGTGATTTTTTTTGGTACCAGAGAGTGAACCCAGGGGTGCTTAACCACCAAGCCTCATCCCCAGCCCCTTTTATTTTTTTATTTTGAGATGAGATCTTGCTGTGTTACTCATGGCCTTGCTAAGTTGCTGAGGCTGACTTTGAACTTCCAACCGGGTAGGAAAAACCAGATTGATCTCTCCATTCAAATTTATCTTTTACCCTTAAGGTCAGAAAACAATCTAAGTGATGTTACCTTGTATGTATCCAAATGTCCAGTTTCCCACTAGCCATTTACTTTGTATTTTTTGGGGAGGCAGGTAGAAGGATTTAACACAGGGGTATGTTACCACTGAGCCACATCTCCGGTCACCCCGCCCTTTTTTTGAGGTGAGTTCACACTAAGTTGCCCAGGGCCCTGCAAAATTGCTCAGGGCCTTTCTAAATTGCTGAGGCTGGCCTTGAACTTGCTATCCACCCGCTTCAGCCTTTTTCGCCTCTGGGATTATAGGTTGTACCACTGGCCTGGCTCACTTACTGATTTTTTTTTTACAGTGTGTGTTTTTTGTTTTTGTTTTTGTTTTTGTTTTTGGTGCTGGGGATTGAACCCAGGGCCTTGTGCTGACAGGCAAGCACTATACCCGCTGAGTTATTTCCCCAGATCACTTACTGATTTTAACACCAAATTTTAATTTTTTTCTTCACTAGAAATTTCATTGCAAAATGAAGTTGCAAAATAATGACAATCCCAGCATTCCTTCTAAATTCACTAGTTTGTATTCTTCTGTAAAGTAGGACTTAACTAGAATCATTTAGTAATTGTTTTTTCATTTATGGTGTTGGGGATCAAAAACAGGGCCCAGAACGTGGTAGGCAGGTGCTCTACCACTGAGCTGCATCCGCAGCCCTGGCTCTTCTTATTGCCCGTTATTTGAGTTTGGGCTTGTTTTTTGTTTTGTTGTTCAGTTTTAGGAGTTCTTCATATACTTAAAAAAATTTTTTTTTGTTGTGTATGAACCTTTATTTTATTTTTTATTTTAAAATTTTTGTAAATGTTGAGAGACCTTTGTTTTATTCATCTATTTATATGTGGTGCTGAGTATTGAACCTAGTGCCTCACACTTGTTAGGCAAGCGTTCTGCCCCTGAGCCACAACTCCAGCTCCTCCATATACTCTTGATACGAATCCCTTATAGACATGTTTTGCAAGTGTATTCTCTGTTTTGTGGGTTGTCTTTTAATTCTGTTGTAGTACCCTTTGCACAAAACAATTTTAAATTTAATTTTGTGTTTCATTTTTTATTTTTGATGCACAAAATTTTTTAATTTTCATGGAGCTACTTTGTCAATTTTTCTTCTGTTGCCTAAGTCTTTTTCATATCTGAGAAAACACTGAGCAATCTGATGTCATGAAGCTTTATCCCATTCTCTTCTAAGAGTTTTATAGTTTTATTTTTTTATTTTTTTATTTTTGAACCAGGGATTGAACTCAAGGGCACTTGGCCACTGAGTCACATCCCCAGACCTATTTTGTATTTTATTTAGAGACAGGATCTCACTGAGTTGCTTAGGGCCTCGCTAAGATGCTGAGGCTAGCTTTGAACTCACGATCCTCCTGACTTAGCCCTCCCAGCCACTGGGATTACAGGCGTGCACCACCACGCCCACCTAAGAGTTTTAAAGTTTTAATCTCTTGCCTGTAGGACTTTGCTCCATTTGTCTTGGAGGCTTCTGATTAATGATTTAATCTCATTATTACTTAGTTTTTTTTTTTTGAACCAGGGATTGAACTCAGGAGCACTCGGCCACTGAAACACATCCCCAACCCTATTTTGTATTTTTATTTAGAGACAGGGTCTCACTGAGTTGCTTAGGGCCTTGCTAAGATGCTGAGGCTGGCTTTGAACTCGCAATCCTCCTGACTCAGCCTCCCTAGTCACTTGCATTACAGGCGTGCGCCACCGAGTCTGGCTTTCCTTAGTTTTTTTTTTAAATTTTCTATTTCTTTGATTTAGTCTTGATAGGTTTTGTGTTTCTAGGAATTTGTATATTTCATCCTGACTATCCAGTTTGTTGGTGTAACATTGTTCATGGTACTCTATGATAATCCTTTTTATTTCTATAGGATTGATAACACCTCCATTTTTTAATTTCTCATTTGTAATTTGAATCTTCTCTTTTTCCTTAGTAAATCTAGTTAAAGGTTTGGCAAGTCTGTTAATCTTTCCTAAGAACCGACTTTGGGGTTTGTTGATTTTTCTTGTTTCCTTCCTTCTGCAAATTTTGGATTTATTCTTTTTCTAGCTCCTTAAGATGTGAAGTTAGGTTGTTGATTTGAGGTCTTATCTATTGTTCACCTGTACATTTCCCCCTCATCATTGCTTTTGCTGTATTCTGTTAGTATGTTGTTTTCATCTTCGTTGATGTTATGGTTTAGATAGGTGTCCCCAAAAGCTCACGTGTAAGACACTGCAAGAACATTCAGAGGTGAAATGATTGGATTATGAGAGTTTTAACACAATCTGTGAGTTAATCTGATGGGAATTAGCTGAGTGGTAGCTGAAGGTGGGGAGGGTGTGACCGGAACAAGGTGGATTATTGGGGGTGTGTGCTTGGGAGGTGTATAGTTTGTATCTGGCACGTGGGGTCTCTTTCTTCTTCCTGATCCTGTGAGCTTGCTGCCTGTGACACTCCTCCCCTCAAGCCCTGAGGAATGGAACTGGCTGCCTATGAACTGAGACCTCGGAAACCGTGAGCCCCCAAATAAACCTTTCCTCCTCTAAAATTGTTCTTGTCAGTTCCTTTAGTCACAGAAGCAAAAAACTGCCTAATATAATTGGACTTTTAGTATTTTCCAATTTTTCTTGTGATTTGTTAATTGACACACACTGTTTTCTTTTTTCATTTTTTGTACTGGGAATTCCACCCAGGCAGGGCCTTGTTCATGGCAGGCAAGCCCCCTACCACTGAGCTACATTCCAGCTCCTTTATTAAAGTTTTATTTGGAGATAGAGTCCAAGTTGCTTAGGCTGGTCTCCATTTTATAATCTTCCGGCTACAACCTCTGGGAGCTGGGATTACAGGCACCACTTTGCTTGGCTTGATCCTTTGATTATTTTCTTTTTGGTACTGGGGATTGAACCCAGGGATGCTTTACCACCAGGCTACATCTGCAGCCCTTTTTATTTTTTATTTTGAAACAGGATCTTGCTGAATTGCCCAGACTGACCTCAAATGTGTGATTTTCCTGCCTCAGCCTCCCCAGTTGCTGGGATTATAGCTGTGTGCCATCACAACCAGCTTTGCTTCATATATTTTGATGGTCTCTTATTAGGTACATAAATGTTTATAATGGTTTCATCTTGCTGTGTTGGGCCCTTTACTAATATATCATGTCCTTTGTCTTGTAATTTTTTAAAAGTTTATTATAGCCACCTCTACCTTTTATTGTTTGCTACTGCACAGAGTATCTTTCACTTTCAGCCTATTTTGTATCTTTGGCCTTTATATCTAAATTAAATTTCTTTTTTTTTCTTTTTTTTGTAGTGCTGGGGATTGAACCTGAGGTCTTGTGTTTGCAAGGCAAGCACTCTACCACCTGATCTATATCCCCAACCCTGAATATCTTTGTGTGTGTGTGTGTGTGTGTGTGTGTGTGTGGTGCAAGAGATAGAACCCCAGGCCTCACACATGCTAACCCAGAACCCAATCACAAAGCTACATCCCCCACCCTAAATTGAGTTATCTTATAAGCATGTAATTTATCATGATTTTAAAAAAATCCTTTCTGCCAGTTTGTCTTTTGGAAAGTATAATCCATTTGCATTTAGATTGGAGAGTATAATCATTTACATTTAAAGTATTTACTGACAAGGAGAAATTTAATTCTTTGATTTTTATCCCTCATTTTCACCATTATGTCTTATTTTTTCTGTAGTGAAACTTATAAAGTTCCCTCATTTTCTTTTGTATCTCTATAACTATTTGTTGTCCCTATGAGGATTACACTTGACATCCTAAAGTTATAACGCTAATTTGAATTTATACCAGCTTAGCTTCAATAGCTTACCATTTTATAGCATTACATTTTTATGCATTGTATGTTCAAAAATTACAGGTTCATAATTTTTGTGCATTAGTCTCTTAAATTATATAGAAAACAAAAATGGAGTTAAAAAAGTTACAGTAATCCTAGTTTTTATAATTGTCTGTGTATTTACTCTTCCCAGAGATCTTTGAGACAAATTTCTCCATATGACTCCAAACTACTGTCTTCTTCCTTTCATTTTGATTTGGAAGACTTCTATTAGCATTTCTTTGTTGTTATTGTTGTTGTTGTTTTTCGTTTGTTTGTTTGTTTGTTTTTGTAACTGGGGATTGAACTCAGGGGCACTCAACCACTGAACCACATCCCCAGCCCTATTTTGTATTTTATTTAGAGATAGGGTCTCACTGAGTTGCTTAGCGCCTTACTGTTGCTGAGGCTGGCTTTGAACTCATGATCCTCCTGCCTCAGCTTCCTGAGCTGCTGGGATTACAGGTGTGCGCCTCTGCGCCTGGCTGCCATTAGCACTTCTTGCAGGGCAAGTCAAGTGGTAATGATATGTCAGTTTTTGTTCCTCTGGGAATATCTTAATATTCATTTTTGAAGAAGGCAGTTTTGCCAGATATAAGATTCTTTTTTAAAAAAAAATTTAAATTGTAGATGGGCACAATACCTTTATTTTTATGGGGTGCTGAGGATTGAACCCAGTGCCTCACTTGCTAGGCAAGTGCTCTACCACTGAGCTACAGCCCCAGCCCACCAGATATAAGACTCTTGATTGATAGTTTTTCCCTTCAGCACTTTGAATATATCCAACCCCTGCCTCTTGATGTACATGGTTTCTAATGAGAAATCTAGTGATGCTTTTTGGGATGCCTTACATGGGATGGGTCACTTCTCTTGCTACTTTTAAGTTTCTGTTTGGGTCTTCTAGCAGTTTGATTATATGTGTCTTGATGTGGGTCTCTTAGAATTTATCCTACTTAGAATTCATTGAGTTTCTTGGATGTTTTTATTTGTGTGTGTATGTGTGTGTGTGTGTGTGAGAGAGAGAGAGAGAGAGGGAGGGAGGGAAAGAAAGAGAGACTGGAGATCAAATCTAGGGCCTCCCATGTTAGGCACGTGCTTTGTTACTAAACTGTATCCCCAGCCCTTTTTTTTCTGTCTTTTTTCCCCCTCCCTGGTACTAGGGATTGAACCCAGGGCCTTGTGCATAGTAGGCAAGTGCTCTTCCACTGACCCACATCCCCAGCCCACTTTTATTTCTTGTTTTGAGACAGTCTCACAAAGTTGCCCAGGCTGACCTCAAACTTGTGATGCTCTTGCCTGGCCTCTCATGTAGCTGGGAGTATAGGTGTAAACCACAGTGCCCAGGTCTTCTGATCCTTTACAGTGTATGATATATGTGATTGTCTGCTTGATAATGCCTCACAGGTCCTTTGGACTCTAGTGCTATATTCAAGTTTGCTGATCCTTTTGCCAACTTTGTCTGCCTTTGTATGCCTCTAGTTCATTTTTTACTTCAGTTATTGTACTCTTCAACTCAAATTTCTTTTTTCTTTTTTCTTTTTTTTTTTGGTACTAGAGATTGAACCTAAGGGTGCTTTATTTTGAGACAGGACCTCTCTAAGTCAATAGAGGCCTCACTAAGTTACACAGGCTGGCTTCCAACTTGCGATTCTTCTGCCTCAGCCTCCCCAGTCACTGGGATTGTAGGCATGCACCATGGTGCCTGAACATAACTTCTCCTTGTTGTCAGACCTGTCCATGCAGTCCTCACTCAGGAGGCCCTCTTTGGTAGATAAATATTTGCAAATGGTGAAGTCAGATCCATCTGAAGCCCACATTCTTTTTTGTGGTGGGGGGCAGGTACTGGGGATTGAACTCAGGGGCACTCAACCACTGAGCCACAACCCGAACCCTATTTTTTATTTTATTTAGAGACAGGGTCTCACTGAGTTGCTTAGGACCTCACTAAGTTGCTGAGGCTGGCTTTTGAACTCACGATCCTCCTGTCTCAGCCTCCCAAGATGCTGGGATTATAGATGTGCGCCACTGTGCCAGCCTGTAGCTTACATTCTTGATGTCTCTGAGGACTTACTGCACTTATTCTGCTGGTTTGAGATGTTTTCACCCTCACACATATAATTTGGAATTTAAGTATGTTTTCAGAGTTTTGCTGAAGGTGTGGTTATGGAACATTTTATTTTGTATGAAATAAAAAACAAACATGCCAAAAGGAAGTGGCACAGGTTCCACCTAGGCTCCATGTACTCCACCTGTCAACCAGACCTGCATCATAGCTCAATCCAGAGAACAGTCTGGAAGAAGCAGGATAATTCAGACCAAAGATGATGAAAGCCTGGATTAGAATGGGCTCCGGGGATGGGAAGTAGGGACATGCGGAAGTGGAATTTCATCTTTTTTTTTCTCTCTCCTAGGATAACGAGAAAGAAATGCCCATCTTGGATGTGTCTCCGTCTTCCAGAAGTAGTAGAGTGGACAGCTCTTGGAACCATGGCCCACCAGCCACTCAGCACTTTCCTCAGGGCACAGAGATGTTGAGGTCCTTTTCGGTGTCTGCTGAGGCACCTGGGCAGAGTATGGGTGAAGTGGGGCCACAGTTCAGTATGTTACTACCTGAGCATTGTGTGAACTGTTGCCCCCAAGTGACTCTCACTTCTTCCCAGAAGACTTACTATCAGGGAGTGTCTCCCTCCCAGCCAGGGACGGTGATGTGCAAGGAGCCCCAGATGATGATGCCCTTAGGAGAGCCCAGTATTCCAGGAATGGCCAGGACCGGCCATGAGAATCTAGGAATACCCCCCAACAGGCTGCCAGTCTCAGCTTCAAGTGGCACCTCCGTGTCCCATAGCAGTGCCCCCACAATGCCTTATTCTGATCCCCAATCAGTGCCTTCTATCAGAGCCTCTTTAACTCCTAAAATGTTATGGGCCCCAGACATGCCCTCCACTGAGACCCAGGCTGTGCTCCCCTCCATTGTTCAGATGTTGCCACCTAGAGATCCCTATGTCTCTGGCATGCCCTCAGACAAGTCCCAGTCTTTGCCACCTTTAGAATCCTGTGAGTCTCTTGTGAACCAGTCAGGTCCTCAGGAGGACTGCTTCCTACTTGAGCAGCCAGCCCAGGCTCCAAGGAGAGCAGAGAACTCTAGTGTCCAGCAAGGGGCACCCAGCAGGGAATCCCCACTTTTGAAGCCTTATTGCTGTCAGTATAAGAACTGCGGAAAAGCTTATACCAAGCGCTCTCACCTAGTGAGTCACCAGCGTAAACATACAGGTGAATGAGGTGTCAGGTGGGGAGGAGACAGGAGTCTGGGCTTCTGATTTGTGCTGGAGCACAGATTTGTTATTTCTTGGGATTAACCCTTCATCTTTCAAGCTTGGACCCAACCTACACTGACCCCACCACCTTGCCATCCAGAACGACTGCCAGGGTGACCGGCGTGGCACTGATACCTGTTGCCCCGCACTGGTTTCCCAGATTTTCCCTTTTGATTCCCTCACCTTGACTGTTCTTGCTTATAGTTATATCCCTTTCATCCCACCTTTTGGCCTCTTCTACTCAGTTCCATCTCTCCCTTGTCCTCCCCAGGTGAGAAGCCCTACAGATGCAACTGGGAAGGCTGCACGTGGTCTTTTTTTCGTTCTGATGAGCTTGGACGACACATGCGGATACACACCAGATATCGACCATACAGATGTGATCAGTGTGGCCGACAGTTCATGAGGTCTGACCATCTCAAGCAACACCAAAGGATTCATCAGCGGCAGCCAGATTCCTCAGACCCGCAGGCCAGCAGTGGACAGAGAGATGGTCCTCTTGATCCTGGTCTTTAGGTTCATCTCTTCCCTCTCATTTTTGCTTTTCTACCCAGATGCTGCCTGCCTCCAACCAGCTCATCTCCTGGTAGGAGCAGTCTTGGATGAAGACAAAGGTTAAGAGCAATGTCAAAGCCCAGATGAAGCTCTGGACTCCATCAGTTTCCTCCAAACCCTCAAAGGCTGTCTGGAATGCCCTCACCTCTCTGGGGACGCCTGCTTTTGAAGTTTTGCCAGACAGGAAGATGAGCACAAGGAGACTGAGAGCTTTATTTAAAAGCTCTTTATCATGTCACTTTGAGGCTTGAAACATTTTAGTGACTCTCCTTTGCTGCTACATAAAATCCAAGGTTTGGTCTTCCAGTTTCCAGAGCCAGACTATGTTCAAATCTTAAACTTTTCACTATTAGCCATGTGACCTTAGGAAGGATCTGTGATCCCTATATCTTATTTCCCCTTTTGGAAAACTGGAAAGACAGTACTGGCCTGTATTGGACATGTCATATGTATTGCATCAGATTCTCAGATTCTTTGCTTTTTGGAGGGGGTACCAGGGATTGATACCCGGGTACCCCCCAAAAGTTGGTTGAGCCAACCCCTCAGTTGGCTTAACCAACTAAGCCACATCTCCAGCCCTTTTTATGCATGTTTTAAAATTTGAGATAGGGTCTCACTAAGTTGCTTAGGGTCTTACAAAGTTGCTGAGGCTGGCTTTGAATTTGAGATCCTCTGCGTCAGCCTCCCAAACTGCTGGGATTACAGGTGTGCGCCACCACACTCTGCTGCATCAGATTCTTTGTCACTCACCATCCACACGCTCAGAGTTTGTCTCTTCCTTCCAAACTT
This sequence comes from Glaucomys volans, assembly GCA_020662805.1. Classification (NCBI taxonomy): domain Eukaryota; kingdom Metazoa; phylum Chordata; class Mammalia; order Rodentia; family Sciuridae; genus Glaucomys; species Glaucomys volans. Next base: position 92,077 of record JAJEJO010002699.1, read on the forward strand.
ATGGAATGTCCACCATAGGGCATGGGTCTGGCATCCCATGTAGCCACAGCAACCTTGGAGTGTGAGGCAATTAATGCTCACAGGGGAAGATTTTGACTAATGGGAAATGGGAGGCAGGAGAAAGCCATGCAGGTGAATCTACCTTCTCTCCCTTCCAGGAATTGCTATAAGACGTTGTTTGTCCCCAACAGTATGGCCTCTGGGGAGATTCCTGAGTAGCCAGTATACAAGCACGCTGGGCCTCTTCAAGGCTTGTCATGAAGCAGTGCCCAGCTTGGAAATAATCACTGCATTACCTCCCATTCATCCCTGCCTCGCTTCCATTTTGTCACTCCTAATGCCTAGGGTTTGTACCTCCAAAATAAAACATCAGTATTTCATTCTTGTTTTAGGCTCTGTTTTCTAAGTGAGTTGGGTGGAAGGAGAGGAGGACATTAGCCTGCGGTAGAGGAGGACAAACCCCAGCATGTTTTACTTCTGCCCTGCCTGGCACCCAGATCACCATGGATTAAGTAGAGACCTATCCTGCCCTGCTCTCCCGAAGTTGAGGGAAAGTCATCCCAGAAACTCAGCCCAGTAGTTTAGAACTTTATTTCTGGATTCAGCAGTCCATTTTATTGACCAGTAAACTAATAGTAAGGGACATGATGAAGCTATCAAGAGCAGAGCTGGGACCCCAGCCAGAGGTGGATCTGTGCCAACCACAGCCAAGCAATGGTGCAGAGGTGAATCAGATCTGATTACTATGTCAAGGGACCATCTTGATCTAGGGGCAGAGAGGTTTGCCTTGATACAGTGGCCATGGAGGAGAAGTCCCTAAAGAGGGTCAGAAAGGCATTCTCTGGAGGACAGCTCAAGTAAGAAAGAGTGTAACACCAGAAAACCCTCGTGTCAATAAACTGAGCTAGTGAATAAAGAGGGAAGAATGTTCCAGGGAGAACACTGGCAAGTGCTCACAATACAGAGAGCACCAGGCTTTGCAGACCCATGGGTGAGAAACATGCAGACCACTGAAGGATGTGTCAGGAAGGCTTCTCAGACATACAATTTAGACTAAAGGATCCAAGCGGGTTAGCCTTGCCTCCATTAACTGGACACATACCCTTGGTCTTGTCCTGTGCTGAGGCTAAGGGCTCAGAGGTATATCAAGGCCCGCTACTTCTGTTGTGGAGTAGAAAGATCATGGACAAATTCTGACAGTGTTTAGTGCTGTCTAGGAGGAGCAGGACCTCCAGGTTCAAACATTCTGGTGCACAGAAGCCCTGCAGACTCTGCTGTGCTGGTCCCCTGCCTTCCCACCCCTCTACCCCTCCTGGATGGCTGCCTTGGACTATGCCACTAATGGCCTTAGCATACCTGGGTGGGCATCTCGATGCTCTTTAACCAAACTCAGAATGCACGTATTTAACAAAAGGTAGGTGGAACTCACTTCCAAAGAGTACAATGTGAGGAAAATGAATAACTTCACAGTAAGGAAACCTGACAAACCCTGCCTCAGCCAGGTGACCAAGGCTAATAGCGATAAGTAACAGCATCCAATCGCTGGCTCCAAGGACAGGTCTGGTGCAGAAAGTCTTTCCCAGATAGGCACCAGGTTCCTTCCATGGAATAGGCCATCTTGGAGTCATTGGATCAGAGCTTCTCTATCTTGGATTAAACACAGCTTCTTGAGTGGGGCAAGATTGCTTTTAGGGATGCAGGATAAAAGGTCTGGTTGGTAACCCATCACTTGCTGAAGAATGGATGTTGGGAGAAAACAGAGGGGGCAGTGGTGACCAAAATAGGCTCCTGCCCCTCTAGGATCAAGATAGAATGGAGGAGGGGCATTATTAGAAGGGGTTGTGTTCTACGTAACAGAAGAAGAATGGGTGAGCTTAATTTTCTATTGTGATGTCTATCCTACATGAAAAAATTTCATATATATAGAATTTAAAGAATGATAGTTACCCTTTGGGTCACTTGAGAAAAATGATTTACTAATACATTTGAGATCTGTTTTAGTCTGTCATCCTTGCTATTGTTTTTAATCATAGATACATATGTCTATATATGGCATATATATATTCCCAAATAATAAAGTGATTGGTTTTGCAGGATTTTTACTTTGTTTATTTTCTTCATTGAATTTTTTTAATCTGAAGGTTCATAGTCAGTGAAATTTAGAAAAATTTAAATTTTTTTTTTTTTTGATGGTGCTGGGGATGAACCCAGGGCCTCATGCTGGCCAAGCACTCTAGCACTGGCCCTTTTGTTAGTTTACTGTGTTTTGAGATGGGTCTCACTATTTTGATCAGGATGGTCTCATTGAACTTTGGCTCAGTGATCCTTTCATCTCAGCCTCCAGAGTAGCTGGGGCTATAGGTGTGCTCCACCACTCCTGGCTCACCTTGAAAAATCTGCCCAGATGGTAGACTGGTCCCTATTGTCCTATAGGTCACTGATGTTCATGCTGTGTTCAATCTTTTTTCTCTCTTTTTTTCTGCCGCATTTTAAAGGGTTTCAAGTTCACTGATCTTTCCTTCTGCAGTGTCTAATTGCTGCTAGTTTGAACCAGTATGTTTTCCATTTCAGAGGTTAAAGTTTTCATCTCTAGACAATCCATTTAGATATTTTTTATATCTTCCAGTTTTCTCCTAATTCTTATGTTTTCCCTTTACCTTCTTGAATGTAAAAAGATATATACTAATGTTCTAATGTCCTCAGATGCTAGTTCCATTACATCTGACATCTTGGGGTCCCTATTGATTGATTTTTTTTCCTACTGGTGATTGTTTTTATTTTTCTGTTATTACTTTGCATAGCCAATATTTTTTTTCAAGTGCAAAGGGAACATTTTTCAAGATTCAACATATACTGGTTTATCAATCAAGTCTGAGCAAATTTCCAAGAATGAAAATTATTCATAGTGTGGTCTCTGATGATGATCTTCAGCTAGAAATCAACACCAAAAAGATTACTAGAAAATTAGCAGTGGATTGTAAATTAAGCAATATACTTCTAAACAACCCACAGGTCAAAGAAGAAATAACAATATAAATGAGAAAATATTTTAAACTGAATGATAAACATATTATGTATCAAAACTTACGGGTGCTGCATAGCCAATATTGTTTGCTGGATACCAGACACTGTGAATTTACATTGTTGGTTGCTATATTTTGTTTTCATTCTTAAAATTGTCTTGTCTTGCTTTTTATTTTCTGGCATGAAGTTTCTTGTTTGGAACTGGTTGAATCCCTTTGAGGCTTACTTTTAAGTTTTTTAAAGGACAGGCCCAGAACTACCTTTTTCTTTTGTACTACTGCCTTACTACTAAGGCAACATCCTAAGTGTTATGCTTAATGTTCGGTTTATTTTATTTTATTTTATTTTATTTTATTTTATTTTATTATTATTTTATTTTAGGAACCAGGGATTGAACTCAGGGACACTCGGCCACTGAGCCACATCCCCAGCCCTATTTTGCATTTTATTTAGAGACAGGGTCTCACTGAGTTGCTTAGGGCCTCGCTAAGTTGCTGAGACTGGCTTTGAACTCGCGATCCTCCTGACTCAGCCTCCCAAGTCGCTTGGATTACAGGCGTGGGCCACCACGCCCAGCTAATGTTCGGTATGTTAACTTTGCCTTTTGGCAAGTGGAAACAAAACTATCCCAGCCCTGAATTGTTCTGCCTACTTCTTTCTAGTAGTGTTTTTCATGGTCTTAGGTAATTTCCTCTTCTTCCTCCTCCTTTTTCTTCTTTTGGTACTGGGTATTGAACCTGAGATGAATCAGAGAGCTCCACCAATTTTACCTGTACTTCTTGGCTTTCAAAAATAAATTATGACTGCCAGGCACTGTGGTGCATACCTGTAATCTCAGCAACTTGGGAGGCTGAGGCAGAAGGATCACAAGTTCAAGAATAGCCTCAGCAATTTAGCAAGACCTCTCAAAATAAAAAGGGCATGTGAAGTCCCGAGGGGGCTGAGGGATAGAGATCCAGTAGAGCTACCAGTGGGTTAGAGATGCTGGTGTATTAAGAACAAATGAGTGAGGTCAGAGAGATGAGGGATGCTGAGTGGGTGAGAGGAGGTACAGTGAGTGGGTGCTTTTGTAAGAATAGTTTCAAATGATGACAAAATTCAGGATATGGCCATAGAATTAGATGGCTGTGCTGCTCTAGAGGTGAAGGTTTTAGGAAATGTGGGTCTTGGTGTCATTTGTTCATCCTTGGTTGGTCCCCAGGACCACGGCTAGATGTTGGATAGAGAAAGTGCATGAGGGTAGGTGACAAATTCCTACGGAAATGAGTTCAGGTGACCAGGAGGGTGAGTGGAGAACAGTGATCGGGAGCCGAAGGGTGGAATATCCGATGCAACAGGGTTTTGGTGAGGAGGAGAATAATGTGTAAGCAATGTCGTGGTGAGAGATGCAAAAGCAGGAGGGGTGGAGAGAAGGAGAGGTCCCCACAAGGTAACCATGTGGCAGGGGGCACGGAGGGTAGAGGAGGAACTCTCTTGGAAGAACAGGATACAGGGGAGTTCCGCGATTATGGAGCAGGAGTCCCAGAGAGTACAGGGGGTAGTTAAGGAGAGAGCTTGGGAGAAGGACAGGAAATAAGAACTCAAAAGGGAAACGTCTTTGCAAAGACGTTTGGAACATTGAACCTGCACAGAGTTCAAGCCCTCATTTTATTTATTCTCAATCATTCATCAAAAATTTGCTGGAAATCTACTGGGTGCCCAGGGGTTTCAGTGCTGGGGAGACAATGGTCAAGTGGTCAACAGATCTCAGCTCCTCTCAGAGCTCTGGGTGAAATGCAGGAAAGGCTGAACCAGAGAGAGATGATTCCAACTGCATGTGGGAAACCATCGTGGTTGCCTTGTGTTTGGGATGGATGGAAGATTCTGGGGAATAAGAGGCGGTGGGAGATGATGGTGATCTGCACAGTTGAGTGGGTTGTGAGGAGTGATTCTGGGATGAGGCATTTGAGTTATCTATGCTCTAGGTCCCCTCCTAACCTCCAACCAACCTCGAGCCATGATCCCTGTTGGCAGGCTTGCTGGTGACTCCCAAGGGGCTGGGTGGTTATGATGATGATCCTGTTTTTGTCAAGAAGTGCTGGAGGCTGCTGGGCTTGGGCTGTGGGGCTGCAGCAATTCCCTCCCTGAGCAACTTCCCTGGAAGTCAGACTTTCATTTTTCTTCCTTTTCCCTTTCTTCTTCTTCCTCTTTTTTCTTGTCTTGCTTCATTAAAAATCTTTTTGGATAGGTAATGTATACATAAAAACTATTAAGGGGGAACTCCTGCAACTCCTAAGTCTCTCTCTGGAGATGCTGCTACTTTCTCTTCTACACCTCTCAGACCTTTTCTGCCTGCAGCACATAATTAGCTTATTATTCACACCATTGGTCTCTTGCTGTTTGCACTTATTGGTACATCTCAAAGATTGTTTTATGTCAGCAAATATAAAGCTTCTAGAATCCTTATATTGATGCATATAATTCCATTTTATGGCTGTGCCATGTTTGTTTAATCAGTCTTCTATTAAAGATGTTCAGCTCATTTGTAATCACTTGCTATGAAACAATGCTATAATCTTGAGAAAGTTGGTTTTTCTTTTAGTTGAGTTTATCTCAGTTGCTGTGATAAATGCTTAGTCCTGCAGACTTATTTTATTGTCTTTTGGGGACTTAAATAAACTTTATTTAAACTTTTAGAGAAGTTTTAGAAAAATTGGGAAGACAGTATTGAGAGTTTTCCTCTACATTTGTTTTCTCCTATTATTAGCATCTTACATAAGTAATAACCCACTATTGATATATTTTATTAACTAAAGTCTATATTCGATTTCTGCTTTAGTCAGCTTTCTATTGCTGTAATGCAATAACTGACATAATTAACTTATAAAGAGAAAAGGTTTATTTTTGATTCAGCTTTGGAGGTTCCAGTCCATAATTGGTCCCAATGCTTTTGGGCTTGTAGCAAGGAAACACAGGAGTGTTTGGTAGGAGTTTGTAGTAGAACAAAACCACTCACCTCATGGCCAGGAAGCAAAAGAGACTGGGGTCCCGGAATCCTCTTTGAGGGAATTTCCCCCAATTACCCAAGGACCTCCCACAAGATCCCACTTTTCCAAGATTTCAATGCCTTTCAATAGTAGATACTGGGGCTGGGGTTGTGGCTCAGTGGTAGAGAGCTTGTCTACCATGTGTGAGGCACTGGGTTCAATCCTCAGTACCACGTTAAAAAAAAAATAGTAGATACTGGTATTTAACCCAGGGGGTGCTTTACCGTAGAACCACATCCCCAGCTCTTTTTATTTTTTGAGAAAGGGTCTCTAAATTGCTGAGGGTCTCACTATATTGCTGAGACTGGCCTTGAACTTACAATCCTCTTGCCTCAGCCTCCCAAGATGCTGGGATTACAGGGATGCACCTCCATGTTTGATGTCATGCAGCTCTTGACCTTTATTCTATTAATACTATATTACATCAATTGTGGGGTGTGGAGCCAACCTTATATTGCTGGGAAAAACCTGCTTGGATTTGACATACAATTATTTTTTATGTGTCGTTGGATTTGATTTGCCAGTATTTTGTTGAGAATTTTAGTATCTATATTCAAAAGGCATATTGGTGTCTGGTTTTCTTGTGACAACTTTGCCTGGTTTTGTTATGAGGATAACTGTCTTCCTAAAGTACATAAGTTAAATATTTCTTTCCTCTTTCTATTTTTTGGAAGAGCTTGTGAAAGATTCACATTAATTCTTCTTTAATCTTTGGTAGAATTTACCAATGAAACCATCTAGACCTAGAGTTTCCTTTTGGAAGTTTTTTAAAAAGTATTATTATTATTATTGTTATTATTATTATTTTTGTGGTGCTGGGGATTGAACCCATTGCCTTGTGCTTGCAATTTAAGCACTCTACCAACTGAGCTAGATCCTTAGCCCAAAAGTAGTTATTATTAATTCAATATCTTACAGAACTATTTAGATTTTCTAGCTTTTTTTTTTTTGTACTGGGAATTGAACCTGGGGCGCTTAACCACTGTGCCACATCCCAACCCTTCCCCTTTTCTATAATTTATTTTGTGACAGGATCTCGCTAAGTTTCTTAGTGCCTCACTAAGTTGCAGAGGCTGGTCTTGAACTTGTGATCCTCCTGCCTCAGACTCCTAGTCGCTGGGATTACAATTTCTTAAATTCATCTTCACTCCAGTGGTCTGAGATGTCATTTTAATCATATAATTATTTTCCATATGTATTTGCATCTATTTATTGGATTTCCGTTTTATGCCACTGTTCTGTCTATTCATTCACTAGTTCCGCATTATTCATATATGACCTTGTAGTGCCAGCCCAGCCTGGGGCTCACCTTCAGCCCTCTCAGTACAGATACTACATAATTCGGCCCTCTTGCCCACACCAGTGTCCTCAGGGCCTCTGCTAATTCCCAAGTTCTGTCTCTACTAACTCAAAACTGTCTTCCCGTCATGGAGACTGTGTGTTCCATGCCCCCTGCCCACACCAGCACCTCTACTCCCTGCCAAGCACCTGCTCCTGTCCACATCTCACCTGTACTGCACCCAGGAGGGCTGCTTCCTTGGATGCTCTCTCCCCTCTAGGGTATCATATGGTATTCTCTTACATCTTGCAATCTTCTATAGTATTTTAAAAATTCTTTATATTAAATTTCCCCTGTGGGTTGGTACTTTTTTTTTTTGGTACCAGAGATTGAACCCAGGAGTGTTTAACCACCGAGACATAGCCCTAGCCCTTTTTTAATGTTTTATTTTGAGACAGGGTCTCACTAAGTTGCTGAGGCTGGCTTTGAACTTGTGATTCTCCTACCTCAGCCTCCCAAGCTACTGGAATTACAGGCATGTGCCATGCACCTAGCTGTGTGGTGACTCTTTACTAGACTCAGAATGGATGCAATTGTGGCATGTTTGCTGTGGGGTGAAAGGAGAAAGTGTTGGAAGTAGCATCCAACATTGCTTGGTGTCATTGTGTATTACACACTACCATGTCTATTAATGAGTTCATTAAGTTTTAAATAAAAATGAAATTGGGAGTTTTAATGTTTTATATAATGTGAAATCCTTGGCAGATTGTCATATAAAAGTTTTAGTGAAGTTTGAGAAAAATGATTGGGGTTTTTGGATGGACTGAGGATATGTTACTATTGTTCATATTTAGGTTAATGGAATATAGACTCCCCTTGTCTAAAAATTCATGATCCTGCAGATGAGCTCTGGATAATGAGGGAGAGTTGTATTACCTTTTATTTTTATAGTTGTTGCACTTACCGTAAGCCCAAGTGCAAGCTCATATTTCCTTGGTTTCTCACCCACTACCTCAGTGCACTGATAATGTAGAAAAGTTTTGTTTGGGGTTGTTCTGTAATCCTCTACATTTTGGTTGCTGTTGATCTTGAATGTCCTCCAAAGATCTGTGTGTTGAAGAGTTAGTCCCCAGCCTGTGGTGCTACTGGGTGGTGGTGAGACCTTTAAGAGGTGGGCCTAGTGGGGGGAGGTAGGTCACTGGGGTGTGCCTTTGATGGACATACTAGTTTCTTTGCCCGTTTTCTCCCTTTCCTTTCTTGATTCTCCATCGTGAGATGAATGGGCTTCATCTGCCATCTGCTTCCACCATGTTGTGCTGTCTTACCACAAGTTCAAAGGCAATTGGGCCAACCAACAGTGGATTGAAACTCCAAAACTGAGAGCCAAAATCAGCCTTTTCAATCAACCTTTTCTTTTCTTTCTTTCTCCTTTTTTTTCTTTTTTTCTTGGAACAGGGGATTGAACTCAGGGACACTTGACCACTGAGCCACATCCCCAGCCCTATTTTGTATTTTATTTAGAGACAGGGTCTCACTGAGTTGTTTAGGGCCTCACTAAGTTGCAGAGGCTGGCTTTGAACTCACAATCTTCCTGCCTCAGCCTCCCGAGTTGCTGGGATTACAGGCATGCGCCACCGCGCCCAGCTAAACCTTTTCTCTTTTTAATTTAACTTATTTTACAAGTTTTGTCACACTAATGGAAAGTTAACACATGGGTCTTAGCAACAACATAGATGACTCTTAGAGATATAATGTTAAGTGAAAAAATAAACCAGTTCCACAAGATTGTGTCTAGCTTAATATAACATTTATAAGCTCAAAATAAGAAAACTACATAAATACACTTGTGTAAGTCTATAGAAGGAAAACCATGGGAATTTATATGTACAACATTCTGAGTAGTCATTAATTTTGGAAGACAGAAGAAGAATGAATAGGAGCGTACATAGGTGGATACAAACATATTGACAGTATTCTAGTTATTAAATTGGGTGAGGAGTCTGGCTTGGCCTAGACAAGGGTCTCAGTGGTTGGCCTCAAATACTGAACTGTAGAGTTTTATCTATTTTCCCTTCATCATGGTGTCAGGAGTGTTGGGGACCATAGTCACCTGCACAATGATAACCAAAGGCCCAAGAGATGCAATTTTCCCTCACATCCATGTCAATCTTGACCTTGGCACAGGGCCTCTGTTCCCCCATGGGACAAAAGGACCTCAACTGAACCTTTAGTCTTGTTTATTTTTGGAAGTCAAGAGGTTCAGGTAAGAATGGCAGTGAAAATTTCTCGGTTCACTGGGAGGGGCCACTGCTCAAGCCTCCTTCGGCCACATACTTGCTCATGAGCTCTGTAAATCCTTCTCCATATCTGTTTTTTAAAAAATGACTTTGTCTTTAAAAAAAAAAGACTTTGAGACTGCTATGAGACAAGATTGAGATGCACTTTACAGAATAAACATCTGAATTTTAAAAAAAAATGACTGGGGCTGGGGATATAGCTCAGTTGGTAGAGCGCCTGCCTCACAAGCACAAGGTCCTGAGTTCAATCCCCAGCACCGCAAAAAAAAAAAAAAAAAAAAAAAAAACTGTCAAATTTAGAGATCTTTTGAGGCCTTTACCCAGATGGCCCCATCTACCTTTGGGTCCCTTCAAACCTCTATTGCTATGGCCCTCACTACTAAATATATCATTTTTTTTCCCCAGGAGAAATAGTTTTATTTGGACCCAGAGTTGGAGAATGAAAGTGGGACCTGAGATGGCGTATTGAGCTGAGGAGTAGAGATTTGCTTCCAAAAGGGCAGTCAGAGCTCATCGGCCAAAGGGACTCGACTTCCCAGCAGCCTTGCTGTTAGCACAATCAATAAAAGGACTTCTGGGAAATATATTCACCACCGAATCACCCCAGTGTATCATCCTTACGAAAATGTACAACATAGTGAAATTTCCACACACCCCCATGCACATATTACAAAAGCAAATTTGAAAAGATCACATTTTACAGAGCTTAAACTTGTCTTCAGTATTTCGCTCAGAGGTCTCACCATCTTCAAAAAACAGCGTCCCTGCTAAACTCTTCAGCTATGAGATCTACCAAGCATTGAGAAGACTGCCCTTGCTAGCGAAACCGTCTTCCCATTTCCCCTAGCCAGTCGGGACTAACAGCAGGGTAAGGCTCAGGTGGGGGCAGGATGGAGGAGCAGCTGGGCTAAATTCCCCAGTACAACCCAGCAGCTGAGGCTTGACGGGAGGGCAGAACTGGTGAGAATTAAGGGGGAAGGGCCAAGGCCCTGTATTCAATCGGAGTCACTGCTGGAAGAGGAGGAGGAGGAAGGCTTGCTGTGCTTGAGGTGTTTGTGCACCTTTTTATGAGCCTTCTTCATTTGCTTCCTCATCTTGTCCATTATCATTCCTGGGCCTACCATGCCAGGAGCCATGGCATTCACAGGGGGCATACCAGGGGCAGGCGGTGGACATGGAAGAGGGTAGAGACCTGAGGGTTAGTGTCCTGGATATCCTGGCTGTGACACAGGATAAGGGGACCCACCTGGAGGAAAACCTGGACATCCCCTGGGGAGCTCTTGGAAGACTGGGACAGGAGCAAGGAGGAAAGGCTTGACTGACAGGTGATGGATATGGTGGAACCTCCAGGGGGTATCAGAAGTTGGGGGAATATGGATTTGGCCCTGGGTGCCAGGCACTGGGATTCCACATATTCAGGTGTTTCCTGCAGCCTTCCCACAGTCTCCTAAACTTGATCCATTCTCCTCCAGTCCCCTGAATATATTATTATTTTATTTTAACTTTTTTTTGCAGGGCTGGGGATTGAACCCAGGGCCTTCCTTGGACTAGGCAAGTTCTCTACCACGAAGCCACACCCTCAGCCCATGAATATTTTATTGGTATAGATGTATTGACATGCACACTCTGGCTCAAGTACCATTGTCTTCCAAACACAATAGTGGCTGATTAAGGGAGAAAAAGAAATAATGGCTCACATTGCCCATTTCAAGGAGGCCAAATTCTTCATGAGACTGTTTCTCCATTCAATTGCCCTGTCTGCCTGGTATCTGGAGATTTACCATTGATTATAGAAAGCCAATGCCACAGTCCACCCCTAGTACTGGTGAAACCTGATACGGGAATTGTCACAGAGGCTATTGACCAAATTAAGGAAACATGGTGCATAGCAATTGATATCACAAATGCCTTTTTCAACACCACCGTGTATCCAGGTGACCATGACCAACTTTCCTTTGCATGGGATACGTTGTAATACACCTTTGCTGTTCTACAAGGTCACCTAAATTATCTGCATCTCTGCCATCAATATGATCTGGAAAAAGTCCTCAACCTTCTATCATATTGATGATGCCCTCCTGTAGGTCCAGGAAACTGCCCAACAAGGACTGAGGGATCTTGGCTGGGATCTCCTTCCAGTGAACCTGAAAATGAAGCAGGGAGCCCACCAATCTTACCTGGACCTTTTGCTTTTAAAAAATAGTGATTAAGAGTTACACCAAAGTTCCTCTGTAGACCACAGACAACATGAATGGGCCATTAACACAACAAAGGCACAGGAACTAGTATCCAGTGAACTTCCTGTGCATATTCTAAGAAGGGGCATGACCTCTCATTATAGAGACATGCAGCTTTTGGCAGGTCTGCCATGAAACAATATGAAGGAGGACCAGTGAGTGATTGGTGCACATATTTGACTCCTCTCAAGTCTGTGACCCCTGTGATGATTTTGGGGGTATGCATCTACTAGATTCCCAGGGGGCCCTTCCCCTGGCGCCTATGGATCCACGTTGTGTTGCAAGTCTCTGCAACCTCTCAGCTTACAGACTGGAGTCTATGTCAGAACACTGCTTTGCCAGAGGCCCTTGTTTAGCTTTTGGATCAAATAAATTCCTAAGCAGATACATATTCTTTGAGGCGTTTCTTGGCTTGGGAAGGCTTTTTGGTACCTCAGATGCTCTGATCTTATCCATGTGGACCTGATGCATTGCCACAGCTGTGTATGCAGAAACAAAACACCTCCCTAAGCGCTGTCTCTTGTCAAAATGGGGTAACCAGAATGGATAAAGGGATATGGGATCTACTATTAAAGCTATTTTGGCCAAAATGGTAGTGGCTGTCTTCCTCATTCCAACCAAATACACTGTTGTTCTGTCAGGGTCCTTCAGTTCAAAAAGGTTGTGCATTGCCTGCCCTTGACCTCCACCGAGGTTATGAAGGATGCTACCCCTGTTGTCCCTTTGGAGGCACAACACACCAGCCCTAACTTCTTGGCCTGAGAAGCGCTGACTCACCGCGTAGCTCTTGCCTTCCTGCTGGCCATCCCAGGAAGGCTCGGCAACACCTGGATCAATGGAACTGGCAAGCCAGAAATCCAGTAAGAGGCTTAGAAGTCCTCCTGGCTCTCTAGAGCAGACCCTAATGAGCTGTAGGGTACCACTCCCTGGCCTGGCAGCAGTTGGAGCTCATTACTTCGCTCATTTCTTCAGGCAGACCTCCTCCTCCTCCTCAGAACGACTTTGACCATGGCCCTGCTATGCTATTGCCTCAGACTGATTAACCAGTTATGGTCTCAGCCCCTCAACATCTGGCTCATTTGAGTCCATAATAGAGTATCCTATGATTCTTGCTCAGGGCTTGAAGGATCAAGCTGAAGAATTCAGCTCTAGGCCAAAAATCGTGTGTGACCTTTTAGGCCCAACCTTAGATAATTGCAAACCACCTGGCAGGCCCCAAGCGGGGTGGGATCTGCCTTCCCCACGCTAGACTTATTTTCTGAGGGAAGCTGCAGCTCCCTCAGTGACCCAACTGTGACAGGCTCACTGTGCACTGGTTACAGACTTGACTAAGTTCAGTGAAACTGAACCCCTCCCCCACACAAATTCTGTGAAGCAAAATTTATTACTTAAAAATAGGCAGCAAGGGACAAGAGAAGCTTAGGAGTCATTGCTAATTGATCATCAGAGACTCAGGAAAGCTGCTGGCTGGGCAGGATCTCCACTGCCTGTGCCCCCCTTGTGCTGCAGCCAAGGCATCTTGGAACACGGCCCATCCTGGATTTCATACCCTGGAGTCAGGGGATTTGCTGGACTAATGTGTTGAGAGTCTGTTCCTAGGATATACTGTGACAGAGCCTGGTCTATTCTAACCCATTCCCCTGTCCCTGAAGATGTTGCATTCCTAGTGCATTTTACAGTTATGAACTACAAGTGGGAGAGGGGACAGAGTAGGTCACAGCCAGGCCACCTACAGAACTAGCCTGTATCCACCACCATGGGCCTACCATCCCAAGTTCTTCCATTCAGGTCTCCTTAGGGACTTCTAGAGTTTGAATTTTGAATGTCCCCTAGTGAAAGGAAGTTAGGTCACTGAGGGAGTGCCCTTGAAGGGGATATTGGGACCCCAACTCCTTCCTATTTCTCTTTGCTTCCTGGTCACGGTGGGGTGAACAGGACTCCACTGCCACGTTTCCGCCATGATGCATTGTGCTGCCACAGGTCCAAAAAGCAACAGGGCCAAGCAACCATGAACTGAAATGGAGCCAATGTAAATCTTTCCTCCTTTGAAGTTATGATCTCAGTTATTTTGTCATAGCAATGGAAAGCTAACATAGGAGCCTTGGCTAAGGCACTTTCTCCCATCTGATTCAGGACTTTTCCACTCCTATCCCTTTCTTCTCTTCCTCCCCCAACTAACCCTTTTCTTTAAAAGGCAGGAAACTTTTGTTCAGAGGCAGTGAGATAATTCCACCTTAGTTCTTTCCACAGGGAAAGATAAAACATTGGCAATCCAGTTCCTCTTTTTGTCTTACATACTGTGTAGCCCTAAGTAAAGGGCTGATTATCTTTCTTTCTTTTTTTTTTTTAATACCAGGAATTGAATCCAGGGTCACTTAACCACTGAGCCATATCCCCAATCCCTTTTTATATTTTATTAGAGACAGGGTCTCCCTGAGTTGTTTAGGGCCTTGCTAAATTGCCAAGGTTGGCCTTGAAGATGTGATCCTTTTGCCTTAGCTTCCCGAGCCGCTGGGATTACAGGCATGTGCCACTGGGCCCAGCCTGATTATGGTTTTGTTTGGCACATTATCTGAATTGGCCATCTTAGCACCTGATTGCATGACACCAGGTGGTGGATTTTTGCTGATGTTCATTTTTTATACTCATAACATACATTCATTATTTCATGTTTCAAAAATAATATTAAAATATTTTTCAAAATGCTGTTTTGGTCCCTCAAAGACTCAAGAGATTGAATTCTGATGTTTCTGGAAGTGAGAGTGGGCGGGTCAAGAAGAATCTCAAATGTTGTAGGGAAAATTGCAGCGCCCGGGCTTTATGATCTGCTCCCCTTTTTGGACTACCGGTAGAAAGTGCTGTTCAAAGTGCCCCTTAGGAAAAGAGCGGGATGGATCACATCCTTGACTTTACCTAGAACTTTCCATCAGGGAGATTCTACACAAGCAGGGCGTTGGATGGAGGGCAAACCAAATCTCAGAGAATAGATCTTGGAGAAGAACCTAGTCAATGGGAAAGATGGTTAACTCCTCAGGAACAATTATCATTCCAGGCTCCTGCAAGAACAGAATATAGACCACCCCAGCTTGGACACAAGAGCAGAAGCAATAAGAAAATGCTCAAGAAGGGGCTGGAGTTGTGGCTCAGTGGTAGAGCGAGCGCTTGCCTAGCATGTGTGAGGCCTTGGGTTCCATTCTCAGCACCACATGATACAATAAATATCTATCAACATCTAAAAAAAAAAATTAAAAAAAAAAACAAAAGAAAAGGCTCAAGAAGCAGTTAGTCAATTAAAATGTGCTGGATTGGACAAAGACTAGTAAACTGTGATGAAGTGACTAAATCATATGGGGAGGCTTAAAAACATAAGAATTATCTAAAGTTTATACAATATTATCCTGATTTCAATTTTTTGTCTTTGAAGATAAGGACATTTTCTTTCCTCGGGAGTGTCTTTCATATGGGAATTTTATCCTCATTTTTTAAAGAATCATTGCAAAGATTGAGGTGGTCCTTATTTGCACCTGCTCCTTTTCAAGTGTCTTTAATTTAATATGCCAGAATAACACACTTTAACCCTTTCATTTCCATGCATCTGGAGCTTTCCTAGAAATGTCACCTATTAAAAGCTGAGTTGGTCGTTGTAGGAAGAATTGAGTTAGTAGCTGTGGAGTTTGGAAAGGAGTTCATCCAGGTAAGGATAAGGACAGGAGTTGTAAGAAGGGGAGGGGAAGGGTCAGGAGACCAATCTCAGCCAACTTGGAGATGGTAATTTGCAGGGAGCAGTTTTTTGAGTTCTAATTGCATTTTGAAGCCTCAAGGTGCCAATTGAGATTGTTTAACCTTATAGCTGTGGTCTTCTAATTTAGTTCTAAGAAAAAAAGAAAAAGCTTGGGGAATTTGAATGATAAGGTCATCAGAACTCTAAATTATCCTTGGTGTAATGTGTCCATTGGTTAGGTGTGCATGACAGCGGGCCATAATGTTTAGACACATAGCCAGCTGGAGTCCCAAAGGCATAATGTTCTGGTTTGCCTTAGCCATTGAGAATTCCATTGTTTTTATCCATCTCTTGAGAACAAAAGAAAATTCTATGGGCCCTGTGAATCTTGGTGTTTGAACCCAGAAGTGCTTTACCACTAAGCTACATCCTCAGCTTTTAAAAAAAAATTATTTTTTTGAGACAGGGTCTCACTAAGTTGCTGGAGTTGTCTTTGAACTTGCAATCTCCTGCCTCAGCCTTCTGAGCTGCTGGGATTATAGGTGTGGCCTTCCTCACCTGGTTTTTCTTGTTTCTTTAGAGATGTTTACACACACATACACAGAAAGAGAAAGAGAAAATAAGTAAAAGAGCCTCACCATTTACAGAGGTGTGCAAACAATCAAACCAGAGTACTTATCAGAATCAGTAAGATGCACTGTCTTAGAACTTGCCAGGAAAAAGAAATCTTTCACAATCCCAGAAAGGACGCAAGTTCCATTATTAAGAAAGTTTATTCAAACCAGATTCCAAATAAAGGCATGGAGTTTCTACCAAAAAGCAGCAGCTCATCCTGAGAAGACTCACCAGGGCAGAAAAGGTGAGCCAAGGAAGTGGAAATCACACAGGCCTTAAGTGGGTACCACACTCAATTCCAACAGCTGGAAATTCCTCTGAAGGGGATCACACTTTAGATCCCACTTCTGACACCCCATTATATAAACAGCAGAACAGAGATTCTAAAGAAAAATGAGTTTAGTTGGGAATGAGCGGGCAATGATAACCCATGATATGTATTAGGACAGATAGGCATATCAAAAGAAGCCAGGGCCAAGGAAACGTTGTTTAAAGGCAAGGAGGAGTTCATATAAGCTGTCCTGAGACAATGTTCATTAGATACAGAGGCTCATTGCAGGAGCTGCAGCTGGAAATTACTTTTTGGTAACACTCATTGCTGGAGAGAAGCTACTTTATTTTGTGTGTATGTGGGCTGTCAGAATTCTTGTAATACTTATTATCATAGGCATTTGTGCATAAGGACCTTCAGAGAGTGTAACAATTCTCAGACATACAAGCACGAGATGACCTTCCCTCTTTACTTCCTGGCTGAACGTTGATTGTGTTTGGTTTTGTTGGTACTGGGGATTGAACCCAGGGTCTCTTAACCCCTGAGCCACATCCACAGCCCTTTTTATATTTTATCTAGAGACAGGGTCTCACTAAATTGCTCAGGGCCTCGCTAAGTTGCTGAGGCTGGCTCTGAACTTGCGATCCTCCTGCCTCAGCCTCCTAAACTGCTGGGATTATAGGTGTGCACCACCACACCTGCTCAAAATACATTTTTTTTTTTAGTTGCCAATGAACCTTTATTGTATTTATTTGCTTATTTATATGCGGTGCTGAGGATCAAACCGAGGGCCTCACACATGCCAGGCAAGCGCTCTACCACTGAGCCACAACCCCAGCACAATACATTTTTATAAGTACGTACACAGAGGTAAATGCACAGAAAGATCTAGAAGGATTCACAGCACATGGGCAAAAGCAGTTACTCTATAGAGGGCAGTGGATGAAGAGTACTTCTGATTTTATTCAGTTTTTGTATTATCCAGTATCTATATGAAAATACATACATTTTCCTTGTGTGCTTTAGGAAAAAATGCAAACTTTAAAAAACTTTACAAATATTAAATATCCACTATGAGCTGGCACAGTGCGGAGTACCAACAAAAAGTTTAGTATAGAATTTCAGCTATACACAATTTCCTCATGGACGGATAGGTTCTAGTCCTGAGCGAAAATTATCTGTGGACTCTTTCATGCTGCCTTAAGTGATCTGATCGCGCAAAATTCTTATTACACTTGGTGCACAGGTAGGGCCGCTCCCCGCTGTGCTTTCTTTTGTGTCGGCGGAGCTCATCTGAGCGGGAGAATTTCCAGGTGCATCCCATCACATTGCAAGCATAGGGCTTCTCCCCTGAACCAGAGAAAAGAGAGACTTTTAATACTTCCAGGTCAGGCGGGGCCGGGATTTTGAAAGTGAAGAAGTTTCAAAGATCAAGCATGTTGGAGTGGGAGAGAGACAGTGGACACTGGAAGGGGTGAAAGTGGAAATGCCGACAGGCAGCATGAACCAGAGAAAACCATGAAGGACACAAAGAAAAAGAAAAATCGGAGGTGAGGCTGAGGGTAACAGGAAAGCAGGGCATAGGAAGAGTGAAGGAAGGGGTATTTTCAGTTTATGGGGACTAATAGGTATTCCATGAAGTGAGTCCCAGTGAAGGCAAGAAACTCCAAACCAGGCCTGGTGGTTTGTGCCTCGAGTGTCAGGCCAAGAGGAGGTGGCAACAATCTCAATCAATCCCATAGTTTAGTAAAAGCACAAATCCCTGCCACTTGTGCCTCCCCAGACACCTGGGCCCTCCAATTACCTGTGTGTTTGCGCTCATGGATTTGGAGGTGGGATGACTTTGTATAAGATTTCCCACAGTCCTGGTATGTGCAGACATAGGGCTTCACAATGTCAGGATTCTTCTGGAAACAACAGCTCTGGGTCTTGAGGTTCCACTTATTTTCTGGGAATTGTCCCTGAATCAAAGGGGAGCCTGAAACATTTAGGAATCCTGGGTAGGGCAATGATGAAGACTGATGGGACATCATTTGACCCCCGAAGAGGGTCTGGTCACCATCAGGGGTTGTCATCTGACCGCTGTAGAGGGTGTGGTCGCCGCCGCCAGGGGTTGTCATCTGACCCCCGTAGAGGGTCTGGTCGCCATCGGGGGTTATCATCTGACCCCCGTAGAGGGTCTGGTCGCCGTCGGGGGTTGTCATCTGACCCCCGTAGAGGGTCTGGTCGCCGTTGGGGGTTGTCATCTGACCCCCGTAGAGGGTCTGGTCGCCATCGGGGGTTATCATCTGACCCCCATAGAGGGTCTGGTCACCGCCAGGGGTTGTCATCTGACCTCCATAGAGGCTCTGG
>JAJEJO010002699.1:110908-131013 GCA_020662805.1 Glaucomys volans
CCAGAGGTTGTCATCTGACCTCCATAGAGGCTCTGATCACCGCCAGAGGTTGTCATATGACCTCCATAGAGGGTCTGATTGCTAGTGAGATTTGCCATCTGACTCCCATAGTAGGTCTGGTCCCTACTAGGGATTGTCATTTGACCCCTATAAAGGACCTGATCACCACTTGGCATTGTTGTCTGATCCCCACAAAGGGTCTGGTCACCACTGGAAGTGATGGTATAGTCCTCAGACAGGGTCTGGATACTCCTGAAGGTCATCACATGGCCCCCTTTTAGAGTTGCTGGTTGAGTCTGATTATCACTGAGGCTCATCATCTGACCTCCATACAGGGCTGTCATCTGGATCTCATTGAGAATCTGGTAACCTCTTAATGTCTTCTTCTGGATGCCTTCACTGGAGATTGTCATCACGTTTTTGGTGACAGTTGTTTTCGGGCAATCAGTGAGTGATATCTTTGGGGTGTCAGTGACATTCATCTGGAATTCTGCTGTGGGTTTTATCTGATCATAGGATGTCATTTTCTGGTTCATGGACAAAGTCCCATTTAGTTCTCCAAGGAGTGTATCAAGGGCTTTACTAGGAGGCTTCTTCTGGGTGATGACCATTCCAGGGATGTTAGAACATACAGAAGTCCCCACTGTGGGCCTCAAGGGAGGCATTGCTTGGCTCTGGGTTGACTCATGCTGTCTGCCCTCACCAGAGGTGGTCAGAGGCATAAAGAGCTGTGGCTCTGGTACTGCTGAGGCTTTCTCCAGGTCCTTACGTGACTCACTGAAGGCCTGGAGAAGCTCCTCAAGTTCCTCAATTGTCTGGAGGAAGGAGTTCATCTCTTCGCTCTTATCTGATGACTGAATGAGATCTTCAGTTGTGGGATCCTGAAAAAAATTAGAAGGTAAGAATCTATCCCAGTTCTAATGCTAATTCCACAAACTCTTCTGCATTCCCACTAACACTATCTAGTCCATTTCACTATCATCTCTTGCCTTGAAGTCTGAAATTGCCTACAGCTGGTACAGCCTCCACACATACAGTTAGATTAACATCTCTAAAATGCAAACTCTTCTGATGCTATTCCTGCCCTGGAGGTAAGTCTACAAGCCTGAGTGCTCTGTCATCCCCTGCAGAGCTCATTCTAGAGGTTTTTCCAAAGATGCTCTGCCTTCCCAAACATCTTATTAGGGACTCAGTTAAATGAATGAACTTTCAAACTTCTCATCTCATTTCATTCCTACCATGACTCCAGGAGATGGGAGTCATGATTGACACCATTTTAAAAGTGAGAAAACAAGTCCAGAGAGGTGAAGTGACTTGGGCCAGGTAAAGACTCTTCACTTGAACTAGACCCATCTGGCTCTGGGCCTCAGAGACCTGCATCCATAGTGGTTATTTCTCCCTGAGACCTTTCTGAGAACCATCCTGCTTTGGACTGAATATTTGCGACTCCCCAAATTTTGTATGTTGAAACTTGATCCCCAGTGTGATGGTATTAAGAACTGAAGTCTTTGAGAGATGATTAGGTCATAAGGGTGCCGCCCTCCCAAATGGAATTAGGGCCTTTCAAAGTAGTTGAAGGAATAAGAAAAATGGCTGAAGAGACCAGATTACTTCATTTTCACCAGGTGAGGACACAGCTCGATGGTGCCATCTATGAACCAGAAAGCAGGTCCTCAGACACTGAATTTGCTGATGTCTTAATCCTGTACTTCCCATATCCAGAACTGTAAGAAATAAACTGTTTATAAGCCACCCAGTTTATGGAATTTTGTTAGAGGAGCCCCAATGAATGGACTAAGACGTAGACCAAGAAGCAATGACTTTGAAGTAGAAGTCTAATTGTGCACATGGTCAAGGTTTATACTTCTCTTCAAAGTGGCCATGTATCCAGGCACAGTGGCACATGCCTGTAATCCCAGCACCTTGGGAAGCTGAGGCAGGAGGATCACAGGTTTGAGGCTAGTCTCTGCAACTTAGGAAGATCCTGTCTCAAAATTTTACAAGTAAATAAAAAGGGCTTGGGGACGTAGCTCAGTGATAAAGTATCCCCAATACCACAAACCAATCCATACCCAAACAAAACTACCCTAAGAATTCTTGAAGTCAGAAATCCATTTAACAGAAGGAAAACAAAAATTAATGAATTCGTGGAAATTAAACAACATAATCTTAAGCAAATAATAGAACAAAGATGAAATCACAATGAAAGTAGAAAATACCTAGGATGATTGAAAATGAAAACATACCAAAATTTATAGGATGCAGCAAAAGCAGTGCTAAAGGGGAAATATATAGCTATAAAATTTCCACTAAAACAAAACAAAAATGTCTGGTACAGCGTCCCATGTCTGTAATCCCAGCTACTCTGGAGGGAGGCAAGATCACAAATTGGATGCCATCCTCCACAATTTAGAGAGACCCTGTCTGAAATAAAACATAAAAAGGACTGGAGATGTAGTTCAATGGTAGAGCACTCCCGGTTTCAAAGTTCAATCCCCAGTATTGCAAAAAAAAAAAAAAAAAATTTAAAAATGTTTAAAAACCCACAAAAAACAAAAAACCAAACAAAAAACACCCCTCAAACTAGCAAGCTAACTTTACAATTTAAGGAACTTAGAAAAATAACAAACTAAACTCAAAGCCAGCAGAAGGAAGGAAATAATAAAGACTAAAGATTAAGGGAGAGATGAACAAAATAAAAATAAATGAAAACAAAAGTTGGTTCTTTGAAAAGATCAACAAAATTGACAAATCTTTAGCCAAGTGGACTTAAAAAAAAAAAAAAAAGAAGGGCTGGGCATGCATCTCAGTGGTAGAGCATTTGCCTAGCATGAAGCCCTTGCATTGCAAAAACAAAAAACAAAACAAACAAACAAACAAAAGCAAAAGTCCAAAATAAACATTTCTCCAAAGATGTCAAAATAGACAAAAAGTACATGAAAGGATCCCCAATAACACTATTAGGGAGATACAAGCAAAACTAGGAGATATCATCTCATACCCATTGGTAAGGCTACTATTGAATAAAAGAGAGAGAGACAGAGAAAGGGTTATCCAGCTCAGTGGTACATGCTGGTAATCCAGGAACTACAGAGGCTGAGACAGGAGAATTGCAAGTTCAAGTCCAGTCTTGAATTTAGGAAGACCTTATCTCAACATAAAAACTAAGAAGGACAGGAGATGTAGCTTAGTGGCAAAGTGCTCCTGGGTTCAATCCCCATTTAAAAAAAAAAAAGCCAGAAAAATAACAAGCGTTGTTGAGAATGTGAAAAAAAGTGGATCCCTTCTGCACTGTTGGTAGGAATGCTAACAAAATCCTACAACTACAGTATGGTAATTAAAAATAGAATTACCATATGATCCAGCAATCCTACTTCTCAGAATTTACCCCAAAGAATTGAAAACAGGGTTTGGAAGGGTTATTTGTGCACCCATGTTCATAGCATGGTAGTTAAAACATGAAAGCCATCCAGATGTGCATCATGTGATGAATGAATAAGTAAAATGTAGTATATACAAATAATGGAATATGGAATATTATTTAGCTTTAAAATGGAAGGCCTTGAAGGACATTATGCATAGTGAAATAAACAGGTCACAAAAAAAAGACAAATACCATGTGATGCCTTTTACATAAGGTACTTAACAGCAGTCAAATGCATGGAGACAGTGGGATGGTGGTTGACCCTGGGATGGGGGAAGGGAAATGAAAAGTAGGTACAGAGATTCTATGCGATAAAGTCCTCATTAAAATCCACCTCTAGTTAGGCCCAGATTGCAAGTTTGAGGCCAACCTCAGCAACTTAGTGAGACTCTGTCTCAAAATAAAAATTTTAAAAAGGGGTGGGGATGAGGCTCAGGGGTGAAGTTCCCTGAGTTTAATCCCTAATACCGAAAAAAATCAAACTCTAATACAACATCTTTCTTTTGTATGTCCTCTCCAACCATTTCTCCCTTGTACTAGTGTAATTCCCGTCTACCCCCTCCCCCCACCACTACTGAACTGGAAGCTCCTCTGAGCCAAAGAACTCTATTTCGTCAAGCAGAGCTGCCAGATATCGCTGTGAACCTCAGGAAACGGACCCAATGAAGAATTTCTTATTTCCAATCCATCCGCTCAGGATCTGTCTCAGATCCCTAAGGCTTCAGGTTCTCAGGAAGGCAGCCGGACCTGTCCCAGCGTAAAGAGATTCTTAAAACAATCAGTCCTATCCACAGATAAGCCTCCGTCTCTGGATCGCTAACAGTGTGTCCTTTTTATTTTTTATTTTAAGTCAGGGTCTCACTAAAGGGCTTAGGACCTCGCTAAATTGCTGACGCTAGCCTTGAACTTGTGATTCTCCTGCCTCAGCCTCCCAAATGACTGGGATTATGAGTGCAACACCTGGCCTGGCGCTAACGTGTTTTTAACCGAACCCTTCCAGGCCCCTCTGACTCATCCGCCTAGAGTTCTGTTCTGCTTACCCTTCGGTACCCTCTACCCACAACGTCGTTTGCAGATGTCCAGCACCAGGCCACAGTTTGGGACTTCTGCGGGCAAGTCAACGCTGCAGCTATGGCCTCAAGTGGCCTTCAGGTGCTCCCGCCCCCGTCTCCCGTGCAGGCCCAGTTTGTTTGGTGGAGGGCATTCCCTGGGCAGGACAAGTATGTGGAGGTGATCCATGAACGTGTCCCAGAATAAAGGATCCATTTCGGATGTCTCTGCCTCGGCCTCCCGCATTAGCCAACCCGCTTGCTAGAATTCCCGACCCGCCACCTTGGAGTTTCTGATCTCCCAGCCTGGGACAGTCTTGCCCATGGATTTGGAGGCGTAGACTCACCATAAGTAGATCCAGAGTTCCAGCCGGGGCCTCGGCCCAGCGAGGACTGTGCACGTCGAGGACTGCGCCCACCGCGAACAGAAGAACCCACACTGGTGTAGCAGGGTGTGATCCTGGGCTCTTATATCGCCCGGGAGGGATGCTCTGGATTCCGGATTCCCGCCTTCGGCCAACCACGCCCTCCGGGGTGGAGCCCACCACTAACCGGTACATTTTTAATCTCCATCTCACGACTTCAGGACGCCAAGAGTGGTTGGATTACCTACCAGAGACGCCTCCAGGCATCTTTGTAATCGTTTCCTGCGACCCCGCTGTGCTGTGAGCAGTCCCATTAATTAGCCATTTCATCTCAACTACAGTCCTAGGAGCTGCATTTTATCATGGTCATCATGTGATGCGAAACTGAAAATACTGGTGGAAGTCACATAGAGTCGAGAGAACCTGGATTTGAACTCAAACGGTTTGCTCGTGTCTAAACACACAGCCTTAAATTTCTGGCGCAATGCTCAGCCGCTTTATTATTCAGATCCCACCTCTCTGACCGCTGTAAATTTAATCACAATTTCCTGTAGCGCGAAATCCCGATGATTCAATCAGGTCACCCTAGAAATGATAGTGACTTCTTCGTCACCCCCCACCCTCAGTACTGGGGATTTAACTCACCAGCACTCTACCACGGAGTAACACCTCCGCAACCCTATTTATTTATTGGTGCTGGGGATTGAATCCAGAGGCACCTTACCACCAAGTCATATCTCCAGCCCTTTTTATTTTATTTTTAAAATTTTGAGACAGGGTCTTATTAAATGGCTCAAATTTGTAATCATCCTTCCCAAAGTGCCTGGATATTTTGATGTTCATCTATTCCTGACCCTAAGTCTTAGAGATTGTTTCACTCCAGCAGAGCAGACATAACCTGAGTCACATGTCTGACCTCTGACCCTCTGGTGGCTTTGCTCCAAGTCTATGATAGGTGCTGGGCAAAACTAAGGGTTTAGAAATGGATTCCTTTTAAAACTGTCTTTCTCACTAATTCCTAAGAGGTCTTCCTGCATTCCCAGGGATGTAGTGCCTGAATTAGAAGGTGGTTGGCCTCTGTATCTACAGCTCTGTATCTGAAACTTAATGTCTAGTAAACTTATTGTCTAGTAAATTCTGGCTACCCTCAAGGCTGCACACAAGGCTGGATGGATATCTGAGGGACAGCGGGCTTAGAATGGGTGCCATCTGGCCAAAACTCTTTGCAATGCTGGATGTGGTACTGGCAATTGAACTCAGGGACACTCTACCACTGAACTACATCCCAGCCATCTCAAAATAACTTTTTGGGTGGGGTACTAGGGATTGAACCCAGGAAAGCTTTACCACTAAGCTATATCCCCCATTCTTTCTTTCTTATTTTATTTATTTATTTATTTTGAGACAGGGTCTCTCTAAATTCTTGAGAGAGTCTCACTGTATTGTTGACACTGGTCTAGAACTTGTGATCCTCCTTTCTCAGCCTCTTGAGTAGCTGGGATTACAGGTGTGGGTCATCAGGCCTAGACAAACTGTTCTCTTTGGTTTTAACCTCTTCCTGGTAAATCCAGTCCTTTGCTGCCTCCCCGCAACATGCATCTTATTTTTCCAGACTCTGAACATTTGGACCAACTTGCATGAAATTTTTGGATATGTTGAGACATTTGTGAAACAAAAGACCTCTCACATTTGGAGGGTGTATTATTTCTCATGATTTAGGGGAACCTTTCTAATGGCATTTGTGTAACTTTCCACTGAGATGTATTAAAATATTGCCACTGATTAATAACTTAGGCAAAGATGTAGCCATTTCTCATTCTTGGCCACCTTGGGCCACCTTTTGTCAACTGAACAGTCTTTTTTGACTTTTCCTGATATTGCCTTTATCTGGGATCGTAGTCTCCCTTGCACCCTGACTAGTTTTTTCCCCTCTTGGATGGTCATTTAATATTACAGAAGTTTTAGCCAGTGAAGTTTTAGTGGTGACTCCCAGTGACTTGGGAGGCAGAGGTGGGAGAATTCCAAATTTCAGGCCAGGTTCAGCAGCTTGGCAAGGCCTTAAGCAACTTAGTGAGATACTGTCTCAGAATTAAAAATAATATAAAATATAGACTGGGGATGTGGCTCAGAGATACATCTGGCTTCAGCATATGTATGTTTTGCTTCCTTGTGCATGTGATAATCCTAGCTACTCAAGAGGCCGAGACAGGAGGATCACTTGAACCCAGGAATTTGTGACCAGCCTTGGCAACATAATGAAGGAAAAAAAAAAAAGTCTTGCTTTCTCAGCTTGCTTTGACATCTTAAGGTAATGCACCCTCAAAGGGGTTTTAGAAAAAAATAGCTATGCTCCAAATTCTTCCAAAGTTGTTCAACAGTAGTATAAAAATTGCCTCACTTGTCACTTCAGTAAAGTGGGAAAAACTGCCAAGATGCAGAGGAAAATATCAGGGCTCTTTCTATCCTGAAGAGTAGTAAGTCATGTTTATACCTTGTAGCCCTGGAGGGCATTTCACCTCTGTGGTGTTCTTCCTCCAAATCCAAATCTCAGCCTAACCATGAGTGTAACCAAGACGCTGACTCTTTGAGGAATATTCTTAAAAAAAGAAGAAGAAAAAAAAATAAAGAAAAAAACCCTGACTAGTACTCTTCTAAGATGACTGGGGTGTGAAAGACACTATCATGCTGGAGGAGACTAAGGAAACGTGGCAATTAGTGCAATACGGTATCCTGGTCTTGATTCTGGAAAAGAAAAGAGGGCCAGAGTGGAAAACCGTTGCAAACCAAATATAGCCTTGGCCAATCTAAAGGTTTGTCAAGTTTGTTAATCTTTTAGAAGAACCAGCTATTTGCCTGGGGATGTGGCTCAGTGGTAGAGCATGGGTTTGATTCACAGCAGTGAAACAAACAGATAAACAAAGAAACAAACAAAAACAACCTTAAGTTTTAGTGGTTTTTCTATCTTCTATTTTATTTATCTCTCCTCTAATCTTTATTATTTCCTTCCTCTTGCCAATTTAGTTTATTCTCCCTTTTCTAGTTACTTAAAGAGTAAAGTTAGGCTGTTGGTTTCTTTTTTTGATTGCAAATAAAAACTTTAATTTCAGAAACTGAGCTCACCTTTTGTAAATACACTAAAGCACAGTCTACTCAAATTTAGGTTAAGTATTTGTACAGTATTTCAACAAAATGACAACTTTCCTAAAAAGTCGCAGGCAGATGAGTGATTGTCTCACCAGAACACTTAATGATTTGAAATGAGAAAATTAACCTTTATTTTTGTAGCTGTTAAGGCAAAAAGTTGTTGATTTCTTTCTTTCTTTTTGATTTTTTGGTACTGGGGATTGAACCTGGGGCACTTTACCACTGAGCTACTTTCCCAGTATTTTATGATTTTTTATTTTGAGACAAGGCCTCACTAAGTTGCTATCTTTCATGGTTTTTAATGTAGTTCATTTACTGTGCAAATGAAAGTAGTGTTTTCATTTTTCTCTAAGCATTTTTAAATTTAGTGTGTTTTCATTTCTCTAAGTATTTTTAAATTTCCCTATGATTTATTATTCGACTCCCTGGATGTTTAAGATGTGTTAATTTTCACAAATTTGTGAATGTTCCAGTTTATCTTCTGTTATTGATTCCCTCTCCCCAGTAGAGGGGATTGAACTCAGGGATGCTCTACTACTGAACTACATCCCCAGCCCTTTACAATTTTTTTTTTTTAAATTTTGAGATAGGGCCTTACAAAATTGCTCAGGCTGACTCAACCTTCTCATCTTCCTGTTTCAGCCTCCTCAACAGCTGGGATTACAGGTTTGCCCCACAGTGCCTGTCTTGTTATTAATTTTTTTCTTTTTTTTTTTAACAGAAAATAGGAAATCATTTATGAAGCAAATGTTCTATAATAAACTTTTTGGTGACAATACCATCTTTTTAAAAAAATTTACAGACCTCATTTTGATTCATTATACACAAATGGGGTACAACTTTTCATTTTTATGTTTGTGCCTGATGTACATTCAAACCATTCGTGTAATTATACATGTATATAAGGTAATGATGTCTGTTTCATTCCACCATTTTTCATACCTCCATCCCCTCCCCCCCTCATTTCCCTCTTTGTCATCTAAAATTGTTCCATTCTTCTCTCAACCCCCACCCCCAACCGGATTATATATCATCATCCACTTATCAGGGAAAACATTTGACCTTTGTTTTTTGGGGATTGGCTTATTTCACTTAGCATGATATTCTCTAATTCCATCCATTTCTCTGCAAATGCCATAATATTATTCTTCCTTATGGCTGAGTAGTATTCCATTGTGTATATGTACCACAGCTTCTTTATTCATTCATCTGTTGAAGGGCATTTAGGTTGGTTCTTTGTTATTAATTTCTAACTTCATACCATTGTGGTCAGACAAGATACTTTATATCGTATTTTTTTTTCTGAAAGACTGCAAATTGGCTTGTAGAATCCCATGTGGTCTGTATTGGAGAAGTCCCATGTGCCCTGGAGATGTCCTTTGCTTCCTGACTGACTTTCTGCTTAATTGTTCTATATATTATTGAGAGTGGATTATTGAAATCTACAACTGTTATTATAGAGATATTTCTCTTTTCAATTTGATTAGTTTTGCTTCATATATTTTCATAGTCTGCATAAACATTTATAATTGTTTTATCTTATTAATATATCCTCTCCTTTGTTTTTTGCAACCTTTTCTGATTTAAAGGCTGTTTTTTCTATTAGTGTAAAAAACCCTTTTTTATTTACTGTTTGCACAGAATATACTTTATATTTTTTCCATACTTTATCTTCTCTCTCTCTCTCCTTTTTTTTTTTTTTTTTTTTTTTTTCTTTTGCGGTGCTGGGGATTGAACCCAGGGCCTTGTGCTTGTGAAGCAGGCACTATACCAACTGAGCTATATCCCCAGCCCTATTTTTTTTTTTTTTATTTGTGTTGCTGGGGATTGAACCCAGGGCCTTGTACTTGTGAGGCAAGCCCTCTACCAACTGAGCTATATCCCCAGCCCAATACCCCACTATTCTGTAGAACTATAATGCCCTAATAAAAGCTCACTTTATTAAAATGAGTTTTAAAATTCACTTATTTAAAAAATAAAGTGAGTCTTTTGTAGATAATATATATTTGAATCTTTTTTTTTTTTTTTTTTTTGTGGAGCTGAACCCAGAGCTTCAAGTCCCCTACCACTGAGCCATATCCCCAGCTCTGAGTCATATCTTTTTAATCCATTCACCGATTTCTATTTTTGGATTAGAGAGCTTAATCCATTTACATTTGAAAGGTTTACTGACAAGAAGGAATTCAATTCTACCATACTGCTCTTTGTTTTCTAAATGCCCTTTAGCTCTCTTTCTCTCTTTTATTTTTATTTTGCCTCTTCCTGCCTTGGTTTCTTCTTTTGTGCTTAGTTTACTTTTTTGTATCGAAGGATTTTAGTACCACATATATGGAATATATGTGCATACACACACATACTTTTGTGCATATTCTATAAATACATTCTTTGCAGTTATTTTATTTTATAAACTTTGCTTGTTACATGGTGTCTCTGTGCTGGAGATTAGTCTGAGATAGATTTAAGGTCTTCTCTGAGTCTGTGCCTTTTCCTGGGCAGGCACAGTGACTTTCTGAATTCCCTTGCATATGTGATTGCTTTTGGATGTCCTTGTCCTTGAATGTCTGACTCCTAAAAAAGGGAGGAAGGTGGAAATGAAGGGGGAAACTGTCAGTCACTGGCTGTTTAAATCTCCTGGAAGCCACTTCTGCCAGAAGTGGGTTGCAAAGTGGCAGTGGAGGTTGGGACAATGGCAGCTCCTTTTTTTGTCTGCACCTTCACCATCAGAGGCAGTCATTGGGGATCAGGACACAGATGGCACAGTCCTTATTGCCCACGGGGGCTGAGTTGAAGCCGCTCCAGGAACACTGCAGAGCTATCTGCTGGGGGTGAGCTAAGAGCTAAAATAAACTGAAAATAACTAAAAAGTATGATCTAAGTCTTCCCCTGGAAGTTCCAGGCCTTTGAATAGACTTTAGAGTTCCAAAATAGTCCAGTCAGACAGATTCTGCCCCAGTGGTCTGGGTGGGGAGACGGATTTCTGCTCTTTCCTGTTCTGCTGCCTCCCCCAATGTCATCATGACATCATTCATTTTTATTTACTCTGTTTTCAATAGTTATTTCTTATTTGGTTGTTGTATTGTCCCTAAAGCAAAGGGGAATGGCAAAATGCCATGTCCCCGAGCGCCCCCTTTCTGTTCCCAAAAACCTGGCTAACTTAGGGGAATACGGAGAGCAAACCTGGTGTGGAGTGTTTAGATGCTTATTACCTTGAAGGACAGCGGCTTTTTCTCATGCACACGGGGAACTAGAAACTACTTTCTGGCATGCATGCTGGGACAGTTGCTCCATGGCGACTGGCCACGCAAGCAAACTAAGCAAGATATTGCTGCTGATGTCACTGCTTTTATAGCCCAACATATAGAAACCCTTCTCTGAGTGGGGGCTGACAGAGAACTGAGGGCACTGTGTCCAGCTGGCCACCACCAGGCAACACGCCACAAGAGAGAGAAGGTGCTACTCAGCAAAGCACCAGGAGGGATGGAGGTGCTGTCAGTCAGTTTGTTGCTATTGGACTCTTCTTGATGCAGGCTCTGATCTCTTATAAGCTTTCCCAGTAAACCATGTGTCTTCAGTGCCATCTCCAGGCACTTTCTTCAGTTTTTCCTACTGCCCTGGCACAGCAGGGCTGTGGATGTGACAGTTGTGTTATGTGATTTTTAAAAATATTCTTGATTTTTCTCAAAGCACTGAATTTTTAGTCAGATGCAATGGTGCACATCTGTAATTCCAGTGACTCCAGAGGCTGAGGCAGGATCACAAGTTCAGTTCAAGGTCAGCCTCAGCACTTTAACAAAGCCTTAAGCAACTTAAGGAGATCCTGACTCAAAATTAAAAGATAAAAGGGGCTGGTGGTGTGGCTCAGTGGTTAAGCACCCCTGGGTCCACTTCCCAGTACCAATTAAAAAGAAGCAAAGAAAGAACAGAATCATAGCTTTACATATTAAAGAATATTACATTACTGTAACCCTAACAGAGGAATTATAAAGGAAAGAAGCCGGCTAAAGATTTCAACAAAGATCCCTAGTGGGAAACTTCATTTCTGTAGGCAAAGAGATCTTTTGGGGAAAAATGAATAAATAGATCTCTAGACAGAAATCATTCCTAGGGTCCATCTCTTCACAGGCTTAGAGTCAAATGGCATCCCCTAATCCCCACTCCTGTTATGGAACCTTCATCTTGGCCATTTCTACATGAGGAACCCCTAGGTCACTCTGGTCCTTGTGTCTTCTGCACACTAGGTGGCACCCATGTCCTAGTTCTGATAGGTTTTGATGACTTTCCCTCTGTCTCCACAAATTTTTAAGGCTATGGGAACTTTTAATCACCTTGTGATTGCTTTCACCTCTTTCCTTCTGAATGTTAGCTTAAGGCCACTCTGTATTTGTAATTATATCTTTCCTTTACTGTCAATCTGTTGTGTCGTAATTTCCTCTAAAAATGAGGGCATACCTGCGGGTACAGTGGTGCACGCCTATGATTCCAGCAACTGGGAAGGCTGAGCCTGGAGGATCACAAGTTCAGGGCCAGCATCTGCAATTTACAGACCCTGTTTTAAAACAAAAAATAAAAAGGGCTGGGGGAGTAGCTCAGTGGTAGAGTACCCCTGGGTTCAATTCCCAATCCCTTTCCCCCCACAAAGAAAGTCTACCTGCTGGAGTTTCTAAAGGGCATAACACTTCCCCTAGGGCAGGTGGTTTCTGCATTAGTCGCCCCACTCAACCTCCAATTCTAAGGACCCCATTTCAGTGAACTCTAAACAACAAGAATTTGTGCTTCTGGGGCTCTTTCCTTCTGGTCTTGACATAACGGTTTAGATTCTTCATTGTGTTGAGTCTGTTAAAATAGCCACAGGCAGGGTTCTTCCAGAAGCCCACACAGAGTCAAAGATTCCTGTTGTTGAAAAGTAACCAATGCCTGTAATCCCAGCGACTTGGGAGGCTGAGTCAGGAGGATTATGAACTTAAGACCAGCCTCAGCAATTTAGCAAGGCCCTAAGCAACACAGACTCTGTCTCAAAACAAAAAAGGAAGTGTTGGTGATGTGGCTCAGTGGTTAAGTGCCCCAGATTCAACCCCCAATAACAAATAAATAAATAAATAAATAATAAACCAAAGCTAGGCGTGGTTGGTTATACCTGTAACCCCAGAGACTCCAGAGGCTGAGGCAGGAGGATGGCAAGTTTGAGGCCAGCCTGAGTGAATTTAGCGAATTCACATCCCAAAATCAAAAAATAAAAAGAACTGAGGATGTAATTCAGCGGTAGAGCACCCATGGTTTTAATCCCCAGCACCATAGACAAACAAACAAAAACCCCAAGGCATGATAAAATTTTTTAAAGAGCTTATTTGAGCCAGAAATAATTCATGAATTGAGAAACAACAAACTGGAAGAGACTTAATTGTTCAATGACAAAGCGTCAGAGGCGAGTGTTTATGGGGAAACCACAGAAGCAAATTAAGTTATTTGACTGGTTACAGTTACACATGGCCTTATGTGGTCTAACCCATTGGAAAGTCCCAGTCATATAATTATGTTTCTTGGCTGCTTCTGATTGGCTCAACTTAAGTTTTGTTTCTAACGTAAGAATCTGCCAGAAATGACCCAAGTTAAATTTCACTTATGTTTGCAAATCGAGCAAGCTTGAGGTCACTAACATGGCCTAACTGGCTTTGTGTGCTATGGGATTCTTCAGGCCTGGTCTCCATTTTAATTTACTTTAACAGTGGGAAAGTTGTTTATTAAGAACCCCTGAGGAAACAGGAAAGCAGGATGCCCAAGAGGCTGAAGCCAAGCAAGGGTGTCACTGTGGGTCCCAGATTCCACCTGACCCTGCTGGGGTCCTGAGGTATGGAGATGGGCTTGTGTATTTCTGGCCATTATTTAGCTAAGGACCCATTAAGGTGAGAGTCAAGTGGACCTGTTAAATGCCAGGCACTTCCAGCCCTCTGTTCAATGGGATGTGAGCTTTTAGCAGCAAAATATGCACAAGTTGGGGATGGGCACACAGAGTGATAAAGGGAACTGAGGACATATGAGCAGGGCCCTACAATGACCACTACTACACCTGGATCTATTCTAAAAGGGCCTGTGATGGGATGATTGTATTCTATCCCCCCAGGTTCATACATTGAAGCCCTAACCCTCAATACCTGCCTAACCCTCATTAGGACTATATTTGGAGATGGGGCCTTTGAAGTAGAAATAAAGTTACAATGAGGTCATCAGGGTGGACCCTAATTCAATTGGACTGGTGTCATTATAAGAAGATGAAATTTGGACATGGGTGGACACAGAAGGGAGGCTATGTGAAGGCAGGGAGAAGAGAGCCATCTACAAGCCAGGGAATGAGGCCTCAGAAGAAACCAACCCTGCCAACTCCTTGACTTCAGACTTCCAGCCTCCAGAGTGTGAGAAGATAAAATTGGTGGTTAAGTTACCCAGGCTGTGGAGCTTTGTTATGACAGCCCGAGCAGATGAATATGGTACCTCAGCACAGTGCCCTTACGTTGGAAGCAGAAGGAGGTCTCCCTCCTGTAACTACCTCACCTCTACAGCAAGCTAATTTTTAGGATAGTTTTTCCCTTTATTTTGAAGTTTTTGTTTCTTTGTTAAAGAAAGAACATCTGGAGGTCAATTAAGGAAAACATACCAAACTCCAAGCACTATCAAGTTATGAAACAAAGAAAAATCTGAGGTAGAAGTCGAGAAATATAATCCACAATGTTTTTTGGGGGTATTTATTCCCAGTCACCATCACATCTCTCCAGTGAGATTTATTATTTTTTTTAACATCTCAAGCTCCAAAAGGTTAATAATCCATTCACTAAATGGATGGAAAATTGTGACCAAGAGAAGACATATGAACTTTTGTCTTAACTAAGTTTTACTAAAAGATACCGTGTATTTCTATCAGTAGTAACCGCAGGGAGGCCATTGGTTGTAACCATATTGTCCCTATTGGGGTGAATAATAAGCTTCTTGTCTGTGTTGCCAGGCATAATTGTCACCCCAGGATCATCCATGCCACTGATCTGATTGACTGTCACTTGACCATCCCCAGCTGCTACCTTGCAACCAATTTCCTCTATTTCTTTGGTTTCCACTGGCTCTGCCATTCCATTCTGCACTACCTGGAGGTTTTTCAGGAGGGCATTTAATATATTCCTAGTACTCTTTGTCATCTTCTGTGAATCTATTTGGGATAGTTTCAGAAGTGTCTGTCATCCTGAAATTCTGACAAGGGCTGTGTCCATCTAGCTCCGGGCCCAATAACAGTGGTGAGATGTGCACTGGATGTCACCTCCAGGCCACCACTCCCCGTACTCGAACATCTTGTGAGGAGTCCACAGGTTAGTGAAAATATCTCTGTTTATTTTGATGGCACTAGGGATTGAACCCAGAAGTGCTCTACTGCTGAGCTATATCCCCAGCCCTTTTTATTATTATTATTATTATTATTATTATTATTATTATTATTTTGAGACAGGGTCCTGCTAAGTTGCTGAGGCTGGCTGGCTTGGACCCCAAGATCCTCCTGCCTCAGCCTCCTGAGTCACTGGGATTACGGGGAGCACCACTGGACCTGGCTAAAATACCCATCTTTTCCATTCAAGGTGTCCACTCTGTTAATGAAGCAACAATGCTTTGGTTTCCAGATGCTCCTAATCTACCCACAGTACTGACATGCCACCTACTGCTAAATATTTCACAATCACAGGCTTAGTTTCTATCTCCTCTGTTTCAAGACCTGTCCATTTTTCCCAATTTCTTTAAAAGCGTTTAAATATTGTTTTGTTTCCTGGTTGTTTAGTCTCATGAACATAGTGATGATCTTTGTTATTCTTTCCTTCAGTAGATGCCTGCAAGCAAAACAACCATCTTTCCTGTTTAGCGTTGTATACAGGCTTTTGTAAAAAAAAAAAAAAATGCAGTTATGAGGTCCTGGGTCCTCTACCTTGAACAAATCTCTGCAGGGGAACAAAATCTAACTACCAAGAAAAAGCTCTTTTCAAGGATTCTGGTCATACTGCGATTTCACAGAGGTACTGATTATTGGGCACAATTAGAAAATGTCCCTTTTTCTTTTATGTTTAAGAATAAAGTAAACCTGTGACTAATAGGATTCCATATTTATAAAACATGTTTGAGTGTCTTTTTTGCATATAAATTAGCATTATTCATAAGTAGAGATAATATAATTGTGCATAAAGCACTTTAACAAGCCTTAGGCAAGGTGCTACAGAGGCTTGGAAGAGCAGAGACACAAATCTAAATCCGGTAAGTGCTTATTCTAGTGCGGGTCGAATTATTTATGTAATCGCCCTGCCCCCAGGTGCCTGGCTGTTCCCCAAGGGTCTAAGGATTAGTCACTGTTGCTGGCAATCTGGGCATCGCAGCAACAATAAAATTCCACTTTGATAAGGAAAAGTCTGTGATTGAGCCCATTTTCTTTATGAGTCCATTGAGCAAGTTCTGGGGTGACTAGGGAAGGAAGCTGACTGATACCCAGAGAACAGGTTATCTAGTGTGAAAATAAAAACTTTAGGCAAATTAAATTTAACAGAGTTTAATTGAGCATAGAAAGATTGGCGGATCAGGTAGTCTTCGGAACCAGAGCAGGCTCTGAAAGACTCCTGCTTGCAACGTGGTCTGAAAAGCATTTGTGGACAGAAAAATAGAAGTGACGTACAGAAAACGGAAGTGAGATACAGAGAAAGTTGAACTGGTTCCAGCTTGGCATTTGCCTTGTTTGAGCATGGCTTGAACAGTTGGCTGCTTGTGATCAGCTGGGACTCAGCTATTTGTTGCAAGGACAAATTTCTAAGTTTGCTTTTCTGCATCCAAAAGCTAGATTGCATTTTCTTTCATAAGTACTCAAGTATGGAAGCACAGAAGCTCCTTGGGCCAAATGTAGTTTGGTTTAACAATCTACCTCTTCTGGTCAACCTCTTAATTTTGAGAGATTTATAAAAATTTGGGGCATTGATGCCACTCTCTGTCATTATTGTAAATGGATTTATTTGGGTCTCAGTATGGGATTCCCAAGTCACGACATAATGTCAGCTGAATAATTCTTCACATTCTTGCTGATCTAGGCAAACTGAGACCATTCACACTGGATGGATGACTACACACAAACATTTATGAGTTAAGAGGATACAATGCACAAGGGGACTATTACGACAATATCAAAAGCCTGAAATGTACTCCTAGCAGGAGTCCTCAATGAACTGAACTGAATTGAACCAAATCAAGCAGGTCAAAGTTCAGGCAATACAGGCAATTCAAAAGTATTTGAGTCCGATTGGTCATTGTCCTTATTCAGGGTGTGATGGTGATTAAGGACCACAGCTCACTGCAAAACAGGCTGATTTAAAGAGGTTTCTTTTTTGTTGTTAGCCTGGTAACATGAGTCACAGGAACTGGGAGGCCCACTGGAAGAAACAACAAAGATTGGAAAACTTAGAAAACCCAAGCTTGTCATTCGATGTTTGGGATGCCTTTAAACAGTGGCCCCCGTAAACACATCATGTGCTTCTTTCTCTTGGGAAATTTGCTGTGTTTGGTAGCAGCATCTAAAGAAATAGTGCTTGCCAGGGTGCAGCAGCTCACACCTGCAATCCCTGTGACTCTAGGCTGAGGCCGCTCCAGACCAGCCTCAGCAACTTAGCAAGACCCTGTCTCAAAATAAAAATAAAAAAGAACTTGGGGTACAGCTTAGTGGTAGCATGCCCCAGTACTGGAAAAGAAAAGAAAAGTGATATTAGCATTTTTTTTTCCAATTAAGGCTCCTATAGTAATAAGTTGGGGAGAGAGAGGTACAACATTCTGGTTTGTTTAACACCAAATACAAATCCATGGCTCAAGCAAAAAGGAAATCTAAAGCTGCATGATGGTTTTGTTTTGGTGGTGCTGGGCTTTGAACCCGGGGCCTTGTCTATGCTAGACTCAAAGCTCTGTCCCTGAACTATATTCCCAGTCCTTTCTGTTTTATTTTGAGACAG
Organism: Glaucomys volans; assembly: GCA_020662805.1. NCBI lineage: Eukaryota > Metazoa > Chordata > Mammalia > Rodentia > Sciuridae > Glaucomys > Glaucomys volans. Next base: position 128,895 of record JAJEJO010002699.1, read on the forward strand.
GATCTTGTTAAATTGCCTAGGTTGGCCTTAAATTTAGGATCCTCCTGCCTTAGCCTCCCGAGTAGCTGAGATTACAAGTGTGCACCACTGTACCCAGCCCATTAAGTGTTTTTTGTTTTTTGTTTTTGTTTTTGTTTTTGTTTTTTTGGTGCTGGGGATTGAACCCAGGGGCACTCCACCACTGAGCCACATCCCCAGCCCTCTTTTGTATTTTTATTTAGAGACACGGTCTCACTGAGTTGCTTAGGGCCTCACTGAGTTGCTTAGGGCCTCGCTAAGTTGCTGAGGCTGGCTTTGAACTCGTGATCTTCCTGCCTCAGCCTCCCAAGTGCTGGGATTACAGGCGTGCGCCACCACACCCGGCCCATTAAGTGTTTTTATTGAACACATGCGCCATCATCCTTTGGAGAGCGACTTCTTATCTGAATCCCTGGGAGGTCTGATTGGCTATGAAACCTGAGACTTTTTTCCAATTTACAAATTAACTTTGAATTCCATGCAACCAGCACCCAACTATTGCTAAGAGAACCCCACTGGAATCTTTCCTCAGTGGAAAATAGGTTATCTTCATCTATTTCAAAGTTGGTGCTAATTCTGGTTTATTGATCATTTGGCCTCTGATCATGGGAGCTATTATAGACTTTCAAGGGAAACTTTTCAAAAGGCAGGAGTGAGCCAGGTCCAAAGCAAGATCTAAACTAGTGGGGAGGGAGAATGGAGTAAACAGGTTCTCCACAGACCCAATATAGGTCCTTGGGGGTTTAGAAAAGAGGGCCACCCAGTGCTTTTGAATATGCTAAATCTGTCTGCCCATAAATCTTTAATAGCTCCTAAATAAAATCCAGTGGGAAATCTTTTGTGTGGTCCCTTCATAGCATGCTATGAGGATAAATGAACGTATTTGGTGGGAAAGGAGCTTACTGAATTTAAGCCAGTGACTTTCACCAACATAGAAAGTCCCCTGATCTTTAGTGCCATACATAGAAGCACAATATGCCTTTTGCAAGGCATCATTTGGATAGGTTCTTTGTATTTGGTAATGTTTAGGAAAGTTTCAAATATTATTTTAGCAGGCGTAAGAAAACATGTCGCACTGATGTTTAGATTATTCAGGATAGCTTTCTACTCTTCCTTTCAAGTTTCAGGACATCTTTCACGGGAACACCAAGAATTGGCATTAGCAGAACTGGACTCCGATGTTTTGGCGTCGGTCCACAAACCCAGCAACTGCTTTGGTTTTGTGCTAAAGCATAAGCGCTACCTAAACACATGCGCTGATTAGGATCCCATAGATTTTTAATTTTTTTTTTTTAAGTAGGGACAGGAAAAGATTGGGACATCAGGAAGTGAGGGGGGAAAAAAAAGAAAAAGAATAAGGAGAAAAAGGGCTAAGGAGAAGTCTTGATCCAGGATAAAGCTGTCCATATCTAGGATGCCATCTGCTGCTGAGGAGGAAGTTTCCATGTCAACTTTGTCTTAGTTTCCAACAGATGAGGCTTTCCTGCAGGATGGGTGGTAAGAAGTTGATGTGGTCCCTGCTAGTGAGGCTCAAGGGCAATCCTCTTCTGATGCCATGTCCAGAAGGCCCAAAGTCTGGGTTCTAGGTCATGAAGGGTTTGATAGTTCTCATTCAGTGGATCACAAAAAACTTCCTCTACTTGGTCAAAAAGACTCTTTAGCATCATGCCTTAAAGCTTTTATAATATTTAGTCATTAGATTTTAGGAGGACAGGCGATATACAAGGTTCTATTATTAGGGGTATAGGTCTTTCAGACTATTTCATATGGGGTCAACTTATGTTTTCCAGTGGGAATAGGTACGACTGTCATTAAAACCAGCAGTAAAATCTTTGGCCAGGCAATGCAATTGTTTCTGTTAACTTTCTCAATTTTATTTTTAAAATGCCACTTGCCCTTTCAACCTTTCCAGAAGACTGAGGGTGATAGGGACCATGGTAACAGCGTTGTGCTTATAATACCTTATTTAGTTGCTTCATAGCTTGTCCAGAATAAAAGGTACCTCTAACTCTGGCGATTTCTCCAGAGCTTCCCCAAAATGAACACGTTTTCTTCTTTCTTTCTTTCTTTCTTTCTTTCTTTCTTTCTTTCTTTCTTTCTT
>JAJEJO010002699.1:131023-163730 GCA_020662805.1 Glaucomys volans
CTTTCTTTCTTTCTTTCTTTCTTTCTTTCTTTCTTTCTTTCTTTCTTCTTTCTTTCTTTTTTTTTGATTCATTGTACATAAATGTAGTACAATTATCGTTTTTGTGGTTGTACATGAAGTAGAATCATACCATTTGCATATTCATATACATAGGATAATGACATTTGTCTCATTCTGTTATCTTTCCTTCCCTGTCCACTCCCCACCCCTCATTTCAGTCTACACAATCCATCCTTCTTCCATGCTTCCCTTACCTCCCCCCATCCCCCCACCCCTGTTAGGTATCATCAATCACTTATCAGAGAAATCATTCGGCCTTTGGTTTTTTGGGATTGGCTTATTTCACTTAGCATGATATTCTCCAACTCCATCCATTTACCTGTAAATGTCATAATTTTATTATTCTTTGTGGCTGAATAATATTCCTTTGTGTATGTATACCATAGTTTCTTTATCCATTCATCTATTGAAGGGCATCTAGGTTGGTTCCACTATCTAGCTATTGTGAATTGAGCTGCTATAAACATTGATGTGGCTACATCACTGTAGTATGCTGATTTTAAGTCCTTTGGGTGTAGGCCAAGGAGTGGGATAGCTGGGTCAAATGGTGGTTCCATTCTGAGTTTTCGAAGGAATCTCCATAATGCTTTCCAGAGTGGCTGCACCAATTTGCAACCCCACCAGCAATGTTTGAGTGTACCTTTTTCCCCACATCCTCGCCAACACCTATTGTTGCTTGTATTCTTGATAATAGACACATTTTCTAATTACGTCTTTTAAAAAGTATTTTTAGTTGTAGATGGACACAATACCTTTATTTTATTTATTTTTATATGGTGCTAAGGATTGAACCCAGAACCTCATACTCAGTTTGTATTAGGGCTACAACCTCAGCCCTAATAACATTATTATTATTTGTCATTCCTTCACTTTTAGAATTAGAGGAATTCAAGCAAGAAAAGGCAGTGGTGAGAGTCTGATAAAGTTGACTGTGCCTCTTTTTCTAGGCAAAACAACAACAAAAACATATTGAAGCAAGTATCTGCATAAATCAGTTCAAAGCAAATCAAAGAAATGCATGCAAAAAGTGAGCCTTTTGGCTGAATCACAGAGCAAATTATCTCACTCCTCCCCTTTAGAACTCTTGGGGAGACCTGGTTTAAGAATGTTTTTCCAAAAGCTAGCAGATTCAGAAGTGGAGAGGAAATGCACTGTGATTAAGGCTGTGGTGATAGAGTGTGCTGCCCAGAACTCCCGATGAGGGCATGCAGGCATGGACTCTGCTCACACCAGCATGGCTGGAAGAGGAGAAGATGATCTTCCATGGGGAAGGTGATCTGCGGGCATCAAGAGAAGGGGGCCAGTGCCCAGAGGGTCGCCCTACCTGACCTTTCAAAATCTTTATAACTTCACTCTTCAACATATGATGTTTCAATTTACTGTCAGAGACATTATAGGTGATTTCCATTTATCTGTTTAAAAACATATTTCTTGGACTGGGGTTGTGGCTTAGTGGTAGAGCACTTGCCTAGCATGTGTGAGGCACTGGGTTCGATTCTCAGCACCATATATAAATAAATGAATAAAATAAATGTCTATCGACATCTAAAAAGAGTATTTCTTTTCCCATCACTTCTTAGCAATTAAAAGGGCAATTTATTGGGGCTGGGGATATAGCTCAGTTGGTAGAGTGCCTGCCTCACATGCACAAGGCCCTGGGTTCAATCCCTAGCACCGCAAAAAAAAAAAAAAAAAAAAAAAAAAAAAAAAGCAATTTACTGATGAAAGTATTTTGCCTTCAAAGTATGAAATTAAAGATAATTATAACTACAGGCAAGAAAACATTTGGATTATGTATCACTTGGAAATGATAATAAAGATTATCCATATGGTCTAATGTTGTGATTCCTTCCATTCCATTCCCAATCACCTAACATGGGTACAATTTTGATTACATGACGCATTTTAAATTCTGCTACGTCCTAGGTCAACGAGGGTCAAGGTGATTATTAGAAATAGCTTCATTTTTTATTTGTAAATGCTTCTAGGTGTTTGGGCAGACTTTGAATATTTTCAGACATAGGATTTTTGGTATGGTGGTGTGCTGCATTCTTAAACCTTATCACTTTATCCCTCCTCCTTACACATCTCAAATTCTATTCTTGTCTGTCTTTGGGTACATAAAACAACCTTCAGTGGTGGTAAGACTTGTAAAAAATGGTTTTATCTGTTTATTGATGTTAGTTTCCCTTAGATTTTTGTGGCTTTTGTATAGGTAGCTGTAATTTTAGATTATGAGTTTCAGGTGGTCAGTGAGCAGGCTGCAGGGATTGCTGTCCTGGGCCTTTTTGCATGCTCTTCCACTGACTGAGGGAGCAACAGGACTTACCAATGTTAAGCGTTCCTGCTGTCATGTTCATTAGTTGAATGTATTCAGTGCATTTTCAACAGATAGCCTTTTCAGTTTACTGGGATGTAACCCCATCCTAAGCCAAGGAGCACCTGTATTTCAGTTTTGTCTGTCAAATATGTATTTGAATCTTCTCTTTGAAACTATATATGGCAATGTAGATAATAATTCAGTAATAAGTTAATATCTCTAAGAGAATATCAGCAAACAGATGATCATATTGTACAAGGGTCATCGGTCATTTTAATTTAGCTTATAGTAGGAAAAACAAAATGTTTTAGGCTGGGTTTTGTTGTTGTTTGTTTGTTTTGAGGACAGGCAGTGGATATTCTTCACCTCTATGTGTGCAGTCTTGCAGATCCTTGACACACTGAAGGCACATAAACCAATGTATCCGGTGAATGCAAATAATTGTTTCAGTAGAGGTTATTCCTGAACATTGTTCAGTATGCCGACCAGATCTCCAGTTGCCATTCACATGCATGTCTATGTAATTGAATTCTTTGTCCTTAAGGAAACTAGCTAAGAAGTGGAAGGAGAGGATGGGCAGCACCCAGCAGGAGAGACCCTATGGTGAACTCCACAGACAAGAACTATTTGGAGCAAGGCAGGAGCTGCGACCAGGCCTTCTCCTCCGTGGACACACAGTCTGAACGAGAGATGTAAGTGCACCTCCTGGCTTCCTGAACTCCAGGTAGCACACCCTTTTTTATTTTGTCTTTGTGTCTTTAGCCACCTTGCAGTGATCCAGGTGCCATTTTAGCAACAGCAACATAGCTACACACTTGTGTGTCACTTCCATGCCGCACAACCCCAGGTGCTTTTTCAGAATATCATCACCAAGTTTCAGAAAGATCTCGAACACACAGAAGTTGTCCTGGGCACTGGCTTCACAGAACCGCATCCCAGTTATCTGCTGTGCAAACTTTTCCCCTTGCTGATGGTTTCTCTCCGTTTCACGGTTCACCTTATTTCCACCTAAGAGAAGCTCAGCGTCTTCTGAAGCGTACTTCATCTTCATCCACTTTGGCAGCTCATCAAATGTCTCCTTTTTAGGGATATCATACACCTACTAATATGATCCCCTTGACACTGCTGTATAAGCTGTGGTGATGCTGTTGGATCTCTCCTGACCTGCTGTGTTCCCACTGTGGACTTTGCAGGCTTTGCAGAAGGTGTCGCGGGAGGCGATGATGATGACCTGCTGCTTGAAGTCCGCGGGCTTGCGGGGCTGTTTCCTCCGACGCTCCTGGTCGCTAGGCAGCGCCGGGAACCACGCGCCCAGCCGCTGCCACTCCAACACACCCCTGGAGCGCGGCGCCAGGACCCAGGCAAGCCCGCCCCCAGGCCCCCGGGCTCCGCCCGCGCTGCAGCTGCGCCGCTGGCCAGATCCCCGCGCCACGCTCGCCTCCGGGAGAGAGGAAGGGAAGCAGACACCCCGCAGAACTGCACCAGCATCTCCTTAACTATTGTCAGAACACTGACTTTGCTACATGAGAAAGCCTCCGCTCAAACAGAAAACATGCCGGCTGTTATAAGATGATGCTAATAGGTCATTCATTAAGGGTGGCAACCGAGTGAAGAAGTCCATCAGTTATGTTCAAATAGTCCTTCGTGTGGCAGAAATAGACCAGCTTTTGACTGGCTTCCTAGGTTTATGGATTTGATAAACCAAACATTGCTCATAAACCATTTTAGCAAATTTTTTTGAGGTGGGGGGGTCTCGTTATGTTGCCTAGACTGGTCTTGAACTTGTGGGCTCAAGTGGTTCTTCTGCCTCATTCTCTTTAGCTGGAATTACAGGCATGCACCACCACATCCAGCTGATTTTTAGCAATTTTGGAAATAATCTCACCAATATATTTTCATGATTTGGATGATTTTGTCTATTTTATGATGAGTTGTGGAGTGCGGAGCTTTTAACATTGGAAGCTTCAAGTACCCAGGAAGCTTCTAAATAGCTATGTGGACCCTTAACATTGAATTTATATCCTTTCAGATACCAGTTTCGTTTTTCGAATCATATGCATTACAATGCAGTAGCTAAGGTGTATTCCAATTATTTAAAGGCAGTAGCAGCAGCACCCTCCAACCGAATCCAGTTCAGTTAATTATTGCATCTAAACCATCCCTACTGCAGTTCAATCAAAAACAGCTCATGTAAACTCAGGGGCCTCAGAACACAAATCTGTGGGTTTGGAATCTGAGGGGAAAAACCCACCTATGATCCCAATTGTTTTGAGAGAGCAATAGGTACATTGGACCTTGCGTGGTATCTTGCTTGGTCTTGGACCAGGAGGACCAAGGAATTACCCGAAATCTGCTGAAGTTCATATCCCACTTCTGACACCAATCTGTAAAAGAGAAACTTTATTAATTAATGAATTTAGTTTTTCTATTAACTTTTTTTGCAGTACTGAGCACTGAACCCAGGGGCACTCTACCACTGAGCTACATCCCCAGACCTTTTTACTTTTTATTTTGAGACAGGGTCTTGCTAAATTGCTCAGGCTGGTCTCAAATTTGAGATCCTCCTGCTTCAGCCATCTGAGTAGGTAGGATTATAGGTGTGCTACCACACCTGCCTCAAATAAAAACTTCAAATTAAATTTAACAGTATAATTGAACAAAGAAAGATCAATGAGTTAGACAATCTTCAGAACCAGAGCAGGTTCAGAAAGAGTCTGGTTTGTAATGTGGTATGAAAAACACTTATGGACAGTGAAAAGGAAGTGATGCACAGAAAATGGAAGTGAAACAGAGAAAGCTAGATTGTTTCCAACTTGGCATTTGTCTTATTTGAACATGGTTTCAACACTGGCTGCCTGTGATTGGCTGAAGCTTGATTGCTGTGATTAACTAGGACTCAATTGTTTTAAAAAAGGGCAAATTCCTAAGTTAGGTTTTCAGTTTACGTACAAAAGTTAGGTTGTTGTTTTGAAACCAAGGGAACCTGAATAAACTCTCTAGCTTGCTTCGCTTGTTTTTAGTTACTTTCTTTTATCACCAATTTTAGAGATCATGTAGCTAAATAGTATTCTCCCACTAGCTTTGCTATAGATAACACTTTTGATGTATGGTCGCCTTGGAAACGATTCTTTAGGTTGTATTTTAGGATTTGGGAGGTAAACAGGTTCAAATCAAAACCTTTTACTTGGTCCTGTACAGGTGTTCCATGGGTGACCTTTTGAAGTCAGAGTGCTGAGAACTCAACTCTCAGATAATGCCGGTGCTGCCATTTTCCAAACATGTGTCCTATGAAGAGCCCTCTGGCTTGATTATGCGTGGACAGACCACCAACACCAATTCCCAGTGATTTTTCTCTGCCTCCAATCACCTTTCCCCAGGCCTTAGACCACACTGCTTCTTTGTTCCACAAACACCCCTAAAACTTATCCCAGGGAAGGTAGATTTGAGTCCTGAGACTCCCATCTTCTTATGTTTAGCCACTTCAGGAATAACTGCTTTTTTTTTTCAAACCTCATCACTTCCGTGATTAGCATACTGAGGTGGGCAAAATGGATGCCTTAGGTAAGGTCTGAAGAATGTGAGCACAGAGGCCCTACTGGGACAAATTTAGTTTAGTTGAACACTTACCTATCTCCTCCATTTCAAGGAATCACAGGATGCCTTATTACTCTCAAAGTCTGGACCTGTTTTAAGAGGTACATCTATGTACCTCTTCTTCAAACTTAATTATCACCAATTTTCTTATCTTGACTCTTCCAAGTCCCTGACTATGCAATCTAACAATTGCCACATTTTATGTATCATGGTAGATTCTTACCTCAGGATATCTTCCCTAAAAGAGAAATTAAACATCAGGCTATGGTTTTTGAAGTTCTATTCACTAGGAGGATTTCCCTTCTCGATAGCCCTTCAGGGACACTTTGAATATAATAATATAATAGTATACTTCTGGTCACTGCCAGAGCCCTGGGCTATGTGTTTTGTAAAAAGGCTAAGAATTCCCCCTCTCGGATGAGCTAGTCATAGGAAGTTCTTCATGAGTTCCCAGGTATGGTCGTGGGATGGATAACATGATATAATAGACATGCTGGGAGTGCACACAGCCCACTTGTGTGACTCTTGTATATTCAGACTTGAGCTCATTAGTACCCTTTCCATTTAAATTTTGTTCTCTCTCTCTCCCTGTCTCTCTCTCCCTCCCTCCCTCTCTTTCTCCCCATTTTCTTTTTATTTATTTATTTTTTTAGGAGATGTGGGTCTCCTTATTTTGCCCAGGCTGACCTCAATCTCCTGGGTTCAAGCTGTCCTCTGCCTTAGCTTCTGGAGTATCTTGAGAGTGTTCTTTATTTTACAGTTTGGTGTAAGGGTGAGTTGTATATTACCTGGTAATTCATGGTTAAGTGTTTTTACACCCCTGGAGTCCAGCAGCAAGCTAGATGCTAGTTCTCAAAATAAGAACATGCTGAAGAGATGCAACTTCCAAACGATTCACTGCTTAACAGGGTGAAGTGAGCCCCACCTGGAAATTTTCAATGATTCCCCTCGTAGCCTTAATGTACTCATGCTAATATCAAACCAGGGTGTTTCAAACCGAGGTCCACCAGTGTCAGCCCCCCACCATTTACTTTGCTTTAACTGGTCAAATAAGAGATTCAACCGGGCGTGGCTGGGCACGCCTGTAAAATGAGCACCTTGTGAGGCTGAGGCAGGAGGATTGCCAAGTTCAAGAACAACTTAGCCACTTAGCGAGCCCCTCAGGATTTAGCAAGACTTTGTCTCAAAATAAAACAAGAATAGGACTGGGGATGTGGCTCAAGTGGTTAAGCGACTCTGGGCTCAATCCACAGTACCAAAAGGAAGGAAGGAAGGAAGGAAGGAATGAATTCCTTCTTTCCCCAATTTCTCCTCCATTTGCCATCACTGATTTAGAAGAAAGAGGAGAAGAAGAAAAGGAAGAATGGAGTGTTCAAGAACCTGTGATACAATAGGAAATATTCATCTGGTCTTTGTACCCAGTTCCTTTGTCCTCAGAGGTCTAACTCTTGGAATTTCCTGTGATAGGGGTGCTAGGAACGTCTTTCATTATTCATAACAAGCTCCCTTCAAGCATACCTGAATTTATGCTAGAAAGGTGACTCTTGGTGGCCCTTAGATAACTTCCAGATGTGATCTGGCTGCCAGAGGAACCAATCATGTCATTGAGGGTTTGGGACCTTTAGCCTTACCCTGGACCTCAGGGGTAGAGAGCTGAATATAGAGTTAATCACTATCAGATAATGATTGATGGATCAAGCCTATGTAGTGAAGCCACCACAAAACCCCGTAACCCTCAGGCTGCTGAGCGTGTCCGGGTTGGTGAACCATCGTGTGCCAGCACGATGGTGCATCCCAGACTTCCCTGGGAAAGAAGCTCCTGTGCTCCCGAGCCTTCTGGGCCTCACTCTGTACCACGTCGTGGGGCTGCTCATTTTATCCTTTACAATAAGCCAATAAACATAAATGAAGTGTTTCCTTGAGTTTTATGAGTCTTTCCAGCAATTTTGTGAAACTCAGGAGGGGACTGTGGGAATGCTGGTTGGTCAGAAGTAAAGGTGGTAACCTGGGACTTCCCACTGGCATCTGAAGCAGGGACAGTTGGTGTCTGGAGAGGTGGAGAATTGGTTGTTGGTGTGTAAGAAAAACACACAATGGTGTCAAAAGCATTGTGAGTAACAACAGTTCAGTAGAGCCCGTTGGGAAGTCTTCCTATATTGAAGCCTGGATCCCATAAAACTGCCATATAACTATTTATCCTTCTCATGGGAAGCATATGGGATTAACAGACTGTGACAGTGGTCTTTTATTTTTCCATAACATTTTAATTTTTATCTGTTAAAAGACTTCCCCAACCAAAGAAAGCAATTGAAAGGAAAGTAATGTATATTAAATTTTTATTTGATCTGACACTTGATCTTTTGAGGTCAGTGGCTTCACCTGGGAAGACCTGTGAGTGAGGGGATTCACATCTTTTTATTATGGAAAATTTCAAACATATATAAAGTAGAGAGTGGTATAATAAGCCTCCAGGCGCCTGCCACCTAGCTTAACAATTGTCAGCGTTCTTATTTATACTTTCTCCTCTCCACCCCCACTTTTTTTCTTTTGCTGGCGTATTTGAAAGCAATCCAAGACATCATATGATTTCACTTGGAAATTCTTCATTAAGATTCTCTGCATATACAGACTAGTTTATAATCAGAGTCACTACTTTATTATCATACTCAGGAAAATTAATAATTCCCTAATATCATCTAATGACTAGACCATGTTCAGTTGTTCCAAAATGTCTTTTTACAGTTGGTTTATTTAAATCAGGATCCAAAAAGGATCTACACATTGCATTTGGCTGATCTCTTAAGTCCTTCTCTCCTTAAGCTAAATACAATCTTTTCTATTGGAGTAATTTATAGTTTTCCCAGTTCTTAAAATAGGTATCAGATTTCTAAACAGAAGCAAAAGCCTTAACTAAAGAACCACATATTAGATATTCAGACAGGCCTAAGGAAACTAATAAATTGAGTAAACTAATTTGAACAAATTAAGAGTGCACATTCAGAATGTAATTATAGCTTTTGGTGATCAACACGTGGACCGAAGGCAGATATCTGACAAGATTAAGGCAGACTTTTTTTTTTTTCCTCTCCCTCCTTTTTTTTAAAAACCATATAGCACATTGTATTTTCTTGTGATTTTTCTCTTCAAGTTCATTTAATGTTCACTTTGATGTGATTAAAGTACACTGCCAAGCTAGACTACAAAAAAAAAAAAAGCATAGAAAGAAACTTTTGTTTTTCACTGTTTTTTTGTTTTTGTTTTTTTTTGTACCAGGGATTAAATCCAGGGGCACTTAACCACTGAGCCACATCTCCAGCCCTTTTTTTAGAAACAGTGTCTCACTAAGTTGCTGAGGCTGGCTTTGAACTTGAGATCCTCCTGCCTCAGCCTCCTGAGTCGCTGACATTTTAGGCGTGCACCACACCTGGCTAGAAAGTCACTTTTATTTTACAGTCTTCCTTACACCTGTTAAGGCCATTCTATTTCTGCCTCCATACACTTAGTTTGAGAGATTGCCACAAATGCCAGTTAACTTGTAGGGCTTGGCGCACGCCTGTAATCCCAGTAAATTGGGAGGCTGAGGCAGGAGGATCCCAAGTTCAAAGCCAGTCTCAACAAATTAGTGAGGCCCTAAGCAATTTAGCAAGACTCTGTTTCAAAATAAAAAAGTAAAAAGGGCTGGGGATGTGCTAAGGCTCCCCCGCCCCCCGCGGATTAAATTCTCAGTACCAAAATATAAATATATAAACATGAACACACAAATAAAAGGACTAGAGATGTAGCTCAGTGGTAAAGTGCCCAACTGTGGGGATGATAGCCCTTGTAAGGAGTTACTGTCTTCCTCTGTTGGCATCAACTTGACTATTGGCAGTTTCTAAGGAGGAAGTTGAGGCTATTGGCAGAAATTCTCATTTACACCCAACGTGAAACCTAAAATAACTGTTTAGGATGTCATCACAAAGGAACACAGGTTGGAGGGCTATTAGGAAAGTGAACTTCAAAAGAGGCAAACAGGACTGGGGCTGTAGCTCAGTGGCAGGGTGCTTGCCTGGCACATGTGAAGCACTGGGTTGGATCCTCAGCACCACATGAAAATAAATAAATAAAATAAAGGTATTGTGTCCATATACAACTAAAAATAATTTTTAAAAATTTTTTAAAAAGAGAAAAAAATCAAACACACAACCTTTATTAGTCTATTTTTTTCATTGCTATAATAAAATAACTGAGACTGGGTAAGTTTATAAATGAAAGAGGTTCATTTGGCTCATAGTTTTGGAGATTGAGGGTTTGGTAGCAATATTGGCTTGGGTCTGGTAAGGGCCTCATGGTGGGTGACATACAGTGGTAGAAGTGTAGGCAGGAGTGAGAGATCACATCAATAGACAGGAAGCTAGAGAGTGATTCAGGAATTCTTTTTTTCTGTAACTGCTTGATCTGGCAAGAATGGCCTCAGGGTCAGATATATTTTATCAAAACTATAAAATAAATTACAAGCCGGGCGTGGTGGCGTGCGCCTGTAATCCCAGCAACTCGGGAGGCTGAGGCAGGAGGATCGGGAGTTCAAAGCCAGCCTCAGCAAGGGTAAGGTGCTAAGCAACTCAGTGAGACCCTGTCTCTAAATAAAATACAAAATAGGGCTGGGGATGTGGCTCAGTGGCCGAGTGCCCCTGGGTTCAATCCCCGGTTTCAAAAAAAAAAAAGAGGTGCAGTCAGAAAGTTTGCAGAGAGAGCTTGCATCCCTATCCTTTTTCTGTTAGGTAATCATTTCTATTATTTTTTCTTTTAAGCACTTTTAAATTTTAAAAATGGAAACAAATGTGTGTGTACTTTATTTTCCTTTTGTTCTTACACAAAAAGTATACTACTATAGGTACTCCTCTGCACATTGCTTTTTTAAATGTGTATCCAGGAGATCATTCTTCAGCAATACAGAGATATTCCTCTTTTTTCACAGCTGAGTAGTATTCCAGTGCATGTATGCACCATTGTATATTTGCCTGATCCTTATAGATAGAAATATGGTCTGTTTATAGACTATTACAAAACATGCTGTAATAAATAGACTTGAGCATTCATCATTTCATAGAAGAGGGATTGGTTGGGCAAATGATAAATTCATATATTGCTAGATTCCATCAAATTCCCCTCCATGAATGTTCCATTTTTCATCCACATCAACAGTACATGAAGACTGGGGTTGTAGCTCAGTGGCAAAATGCTCACCTGGCATGTGTGAGGCCCTGGGTTTGATCATCAGCACTACATATAAATAAATAAAATAAAGGTATTGTGTCCCTTTACAACTAAAAGAAAGAATTAAACAAAAACAACAACAAAAAACAATAAATGAAAGTCCCCATTTCCCCGTTGTCTTACCAATTCAGAATTTGGCAAGTTTGGTGAGTTTTATTTTTGTTTTTTTACTTTTTATTAATTTATTTTTTTGCAGATCTTATAGATAAACACTGGTATCTCTTTTTAATTTTAATATACATTTTCCTTATCATGAGCAAGGTGAGCACCTTTTAACACACCTAAAATCCATTTTCATTTGTGTATTTTTCTATAATTTTTCCATTTTGTAGTTGGATTAGGATTTGAGTTTCTCCTTAATTTTTAGACAAATGTTATATATTAGGGATATTGGCCTTTTGAAATATGTTTCAAGTGTTTTGTCTTAGTTTTTCTTTAACTTTTGGCTTTGTTTATGGTATTTGGGGAATGCAGTTAAAAAAGTCTTTAGGTTGACAGCTTTTCTTTTACTGAATCTGAATATGGAATCATGGTTAGGAAAGTCCTGTTCATCCCCAGGTTGTAAAGAAATTCACCCATGCTTTTTCCCCAGTATTTTTATGAATTTATTCTTATTCTTTTGCATTTATTTATTTATTTATTTATTTAGGGTACTAGGGATTGAACTCAGGGGCACTGGACCACTGAGCCACATCCCCAGCCCTATTTTGTATTTTGAGACAGGATCTCACTGAGTTGCTTAGGGCCTCGCTAAGTTGCTGAGGCTGGCTTTGAACTCATGATCCTCCTGTCTCAGCCTCCAATCCTCTGGGATTATAGGAGTGCGCCACAGCCCGGCTTATTTTGCATTTAGATACTGACCATTTGGAGTTTATCCTAGTGTGAAGTTTGAGGAATAGCTCTGATTTTATCTTTATTTGCCTATCAGTTGTTCCAGCACCTTATTTATGGAACACTGAATTTCCATATGTCTTTGAATCTGTCTGTGGATTTTCCATCGTGTTCCTTGCTCATCTCTTTATGCACCAGCACCCCAATGCTTTAATTAGAGGGGCTTTATAAATGCTTTAAGGAGGGGCAGAACTAGTCCCTCATTGCTCTTCTTTTTTTTAAGGGGATTTCTGGCTAGCCTCATATTTATTTATTTTCCAAATTAACTTTGTAATCCATTTGTCTGGCTTCAGAAAAAAGGAGTAAGGATTTTTTGAATTGGGATCACAGAGCATAAATTTTAGCTGAGAGATCATTGATCTTTCTGATCTTGAATCTTCTGATCAAGAACATGGTTTTGCTCTTCCATTGGTTTAAGCCTACTCTGTCCCATAAGAACGCTTTGTCATTTTCCTCGTGCAGTTTTGCACGATCCTTGTTTAATGTGTGCTTGTATGTGGTTCTGTTTATTTTTGCTATTGGAAATGGAGGCTGGGATCATTATTTCTGCCAAGAGGTTCCTGTTTATGTATACAAAGATTTTTTTATTTCCGTATGTTAATTTTATATCTTGGTACTGACAAAATAATTTAACTGTTCAAGACGTTTTCCACTGATGATAACATTTCCTAGAAATATATCATCTGTACATGAATGTGATTTTTCTTCTCCAGTTCTTACACCTCTAGTTGCTTTCTCTTATATTAAAATAGTGGGTATCCTTTCTTCATTTCTGATTTTAGCAATATGCTCCAAAACCAATTTTCTGACACCAGCTGGGGGTCCTGCAGTTCAGTTCAGTCCTGACACTAACATCTGTCATTAGCACAGACCCACAGGTGAGGGGCTCAGCAGCACAGGACTTCAGAGGCCAGACACAAGGGCTGGGTATCCCCAAGCTGCCTGCACTTCTGTCCTGCTGGCTTCAAATTTGGGGCTTCCCATACCCGCTCAGGTTGATAATGCATGAAGAACAACTTGCAGAACTCAGGAAAGTGGTATGTTGATGATTACGAGTTATTATAAAGGACAGAAAGATACAAATGGACACCCAGGTGAAGAGACACACGGGAGTGGGGGTATTGGATGTGGCCCTGGTGCTGGGGATTGAAGCTATGGCTTCCCCCGTGCTAGGCAAGTGCTCTGGCCTGACCTGACATCCCCAGCCCTGGGGCCTGGTGCTGCCTGGATGTGTTTCTGTTTATAAACTTGTATTTCCACAGAAATCTCTGTTCAGACTTTATGGTTTTATGGGATAAATTTCAATAGATTATATTTTGCCTAGAAAATTATCTATTTCATGTAGTTTTTAAATTTATTTTCATAGAATTGTGGAAATTAGTAGGTTGTGTACAGCCCCTGTCTTCCTGTCCTTTGGTTTATACCTTTGTGTTTTTTTTTCTTTAAATTAAGTTAGAGTATGTGCATTATTTTGAATAGCAAGCTTTTTTTTTTTTTAGGTTCTACAATTCACTCTGTTTCTGTTGTTTAATTAACCCTTTTTATTCTCAACATCTTTTTTTTTTTAGTACCCAGAGGTGCTCAACCCCTGAGCCATATCCACAGTCCTTTTTTATATTTTTTTAGAGACAGGGTCTCACTGAGTTGCTTAGAACCTTGCTTAGGCTGGCTTTGAACTTGTGATCCTCCGGCCTCCTGCCTCGGCCTCCCCAGCTGCTGGGATAACGGGTGTGTGCCACTGTGCTTGACTTCCTCTTATTTATTCTTATCAGTCCTGTCCTCATGTGTACTCTTGCTTTATTGTTTGATTTTTTTAGCTTTGTGACTTCAGCGTTTCATTTAGTTTTATTTTCATTGATATAGGTTATTACGACTACACATTCTCCCCTGATAACTGCTTTTGCTGTCATTAGTAAACTGTGCCAGGTATGTCATTAGCATTGTTAAAAGTCCCCCTTTTGAACTTTGGATTATCCAGAGGGGAGTGAGGGGAGGGGTGGGGTAGGTGGGGATAGGAAAGATGGTAGAATGAGACAGACATTATTACCCTATATACATGGATTACTCGAATGATGAGTTATATGCTCCATTTGTGTACCATGTGTCAAAATGCATTCTACCGTCTTGTAGAACCAATTAGAACAAATAAAAAAAATAAGTTAAAAAAAGTCCCCCTTTTTCTTTTTAGTGCTTCTTGGTCACAATGTAGCCTTGACAGGTATCAACATCATGACCCTTGCCCTCTCTATTTTACATTTTCCTGGTATATCTTTGTTAATGTTCTTTATTTATTTTTAAACATTCTTAATCCCTTTCCTTTAGGTGTATCTTGTAAGTAACATAGGGTTGGACTTTGTTTTGTTTGATAATTTGAAAATACTTTGATTTAATATGGGAGTGAGCCCCATTCATATTATTGATAAAAGTCAGTATGTTTGCTTGTTTGTTTTTAAATTATAAAGTGTTTCACTGCATGGGCATCTGTCTTCTTCTCTTTCTCACTCTTTAGCTCTTTTAAAAAATATTTCTCTTGGAATCTGCAACTAAAAATAACTGAAAATGGGAGCAGGCCTCAAATGGATCAGCAAGCAGTCTTTCTTAAGCAGTGGTGGGACATTTTCAGGGGAGAAAATGGTGACTGGTTACAAGAGGGATCTGTTTTTTATAGGTCGTAATGAGTGTTCATCATAACAGAATGTTTAGTATGACTGATCATTAGGGACTGAGGACATGTAGGTGGGCAGTCAGGAAACTAGTTGTGCAGATTAAAAATCTAACTCAGGAAAACAGTTGTAAAAGCTTGAAACTCATTGTTACTGGGATGAAAGCCCAGAGTTCAGAGCCCGTCGTTTGCCTTCTCCACCCAGGACCCACTGTCACTGGGAGGGATGAATGCCCAGAGCCCCCAGTCCATTGCTTGCCTTCCCCTCCTGCCCCCGGGATCACACTGTCCTCCTTTTTTCCCTGGGGGCTGTCATTTCCCTTTTCTTGGGGGATGTTATTTTCCATATCCATCAGAATCTAGAGGGTTTTATGTTTTGTTCTAATTGTTACTTTTTTAATAATACATTTGCAAAATACCATTTTCCCTCTTTTTAAAAATAATAGTTTGTTGGTTCCTTACTTTGAGCGATGCCAAAATTACCTAGGTACAACTTCTTCCCCTTCCTCTCCCTGACACCTACTTAAAGTAGTATATTATTATTCCATCTTTATAAACACTAGGTGATCAGAGAGCTTATCCTGTTTTCTTTTTTTAAAATATTTTTTAGTTGTAAATGGACACAATATCTTTTTATGTGTTTATTTTTACGTGGTGCTGAGGATCGAACCCAGTGCCTCTCACATATGGCTCTACCACTGGGCCCCAGCCCCAGCCCTTATCCTGTTTTCTATGCATTCCCTTTCCTTCCCCCATTTTTTCTCATAATGAGTGAATGAGGGTTTTTTAATATTTTAAATTTAAATTTATTTTAACTGAAACATCTGAATAAACATAATAAAAAATGTGATGTTTTGGCCCATGTTCCATGTGATGTTCCAATACATCATGTAACATTTAAATCAGGTTTGACATATCATTTCCTCAGACATCATTTCTTATAGTGAAAACATTCAAAATCTTTTCTTCTAGCTTTTTGAAATATATAGTACATAATTACTACCTATAGTCATCCTCTTGCGCAATAGCACACCCGAGTTTCTTACTCCAAATGGTAACTTAAACACCACAAATCAAACTTTCCTCATCCTTCCCTCTCCTTCTCTCACTTTTTTTGAGAATAACTTTTTTCTCTCCCATTTTTGAAAATTACATTTTATCTATGTCTTACCATCCAACAATTACATACCACGAATTTACCCTCGAATTTACTTTTAGTCCTACTGTTAAATATATTAAATGTTTACCCTGGATCCTCATGGTGATGCTTCCCTGGGTATTTTGCAGTTGTCTGAAGCTAGCTTCTCTAGTAGGTTCCTCAGGAATAATATTGTGGGAACAGTATTTCCTGAATTCTCACATGTCCAAAACATCTTATCTGTGGTCTTTATAATTCATGGTCAGTCTAGTTGAATATAAAATTCATGGCTCACATTTTCTTGAGTATTTTGAATGCATTCATTTAATTTTCTTTCTTTCTTTTAATGCTGGGGAATCGAACCACAGGCCTCATTCATGCTAGGCAAGTGCTCTACTCCTGAGCCACAACCCCAGCCCACCTTAATTGTCTTCTTGCATAAAGTATTTTAGTTCAAAATTCTGATGCAGTTTTAATTTTTCTCTTACCCATAAATAGTTTGGTCTTCTTGCCTTGCCTGGATGTCCAAAAATTTTTTTCTTTCCTTTAAAGTTCAATAATATTTAAGAATATGTCTCAATATTGATAATTCTGGGTTACTTTTATCAGGTATATAGTATGCCCTTTCAATATATCTTTTTATATTGCAGGGAAGTTTTCTTGGATTATGGTTCTTAGTATTTGGTTTGTTTTCTTGCTTTGACTTTCTTTTTCAAGTTCTCTTGTTATATGCATGCTGAATCTGGTTTGCCTGCCTTTTAAATTTATCATTTTCAACATTTTTATTTCTTTCACTTTTTATTGGATTTCTTTATTTTTCTTCCTCCCATCCTTTTTTATATAGTATACAATTCTCAGTGCCGTCTATTCACTCTTAAGTTCTTCCACGTTAGTCTGTATTTCTGAGACATTTTTCTATTGTTTCTACTTCTCATCTTAGTTCCATTAATTTTCTTTTGGTATCTGCTTATTGCCTACCCAGTCCATTTTTGAGCTTTTAAATTTTGATTTGTATTACTGCTTATATTATTTTCATAATAGCTTTTGTTCATTTCAAAATATTGAGTTACAGTCTTCTGTTTTGTGGCTATTATATATAGTAAATAAATATATTTGGATGCTGGGGGCCAGTTATTATTTTTATCCTATTTTTTCTTACAATTTCCATGGGGTTTAGCCACCATCCTTTTCTACAGCTCATGTTAAAGTAAGATTGTTTTCTCTGTGCTTTCAGGAAAGGGTTCCATGTTGGAGTGGGATTGGGCAAGGAGAGCTTCCCTATCTATCATGGTTCTATAGATCCTTTCTCTGTTTTTACCTTTTTTTTTTTTTTTAGAAAGAATAGCAAGTTTTTTTTAATACCTTTGTTTTATTTATATGTGGTGCTAAGGATCAAACCCAGGGCCTCACACATGCTAGGAGAGTGCTCTACCACTGGGCCCCAGCCCTCTGTTGTTACTTTGGAGTATTCAGAAGTATATTTGACCAGTGTAGTCACTTTACCAATAGTCTTAGATATGGGTTCCCTCATATTCTGTCTCTAACAAATAGTTAAAACCTTGTTTCTTCTTCTTCTCCTTCTTCTCTTTCTTCTTCTTCTTCCACTGAGCCACATCTCCAGTCCTTTTTTATATTTTGTTGCTTAGTGCCTTGCTGAGTTGCTTAGTGCCTTGCTAAGTTGCTGAGGCTGGCTTTGAACTCGCGATCCTCCTGCCTCAGCTTCCCCAGCTGTTGGGATTACAGGTGTGCACAGCCACACCCAGCTTTCTCGTTTCTTTTTTATCTCCATGATACCACCTGACCTATTTTGTATGATATTCACAATAGCTTCTCTTCATTGAATGAGGGGTTCAGTCCTATCAATGGATAGTTCCTGGAGTCTCGAGGATCATGGCTGCTTCAGTTCCTTTAGACCTATCAAGCAGTCCCTTTGCAGTCGTCTGGCAAGGAGAAAAGTAGAACCTGTACAGCGTCTCCTGTTTTGTTTTGTTTTTTTCAGTGCTGGGGATTGAGCCCAGGGCCTGGCACATACTAGGCAAGTGCTCTACCACTGAGACACATCCTCAGCGCCCCCTCCTGGTTTTGACTGTTTTCCTCAGTTTTACAACAAAATTCAACAGAAGCTTGCTGCAGTTTGGCCCCACCACTGGCTCATATTTAGGGTTCGTGGGAGATATTTTATCCCCTGGTTTGTTGACCCATTGTTGAAAATGTCACCTGCACATTCCCCACCACCTTTTCTATCCTTGGTATTTTCTTGGTGGGTGATACACCATGCCACGTGGATCTCACCGGCAGCTGAAAGCTGAAATCGCCTCCATTAAAGAGTCACCTCACTGAAGATCTGTCTCCTTCCCAGGACAGCCGGCGTTTGATCACTGGTTGTGTTCATCAGGTTTCCATTGCTGTGGAAAAGTACCTGAGAAAATTAACTCACTGTAGGAAAGACTGTTTTGACTCACAGTTTTTGTCCATGGTCAATTGGCTCCACATGACAGGGAGCGAGTGGTAGCGCAAAGATGGTCACCTCATGGCTGCCAGGAATGAAGAGAGAGAGAGAGAGAGAGAGAGAGGAGAGAGAGAGAGAGAGAGAGAGAATATGAGATGAATATGAGAATGAGGATGGGGACACACCCCTCAAGGACATGCCTCCAGTGACCTGCTTCCTCCAACTAGGCCTCACCTCCTGAGGTTTCCATCACCTCCTGAGGTTTCCATCACCTCCTGTGGTTTCCATCACCTCCTGAGGTTTCCATCATATCCCAGTAGTGCCACAGGCTGGTGGCCAAGCCACAACTTCAATATGTGGCCTTTGGAGGACATTTTAGATCCAAACCATGACAGTGGCTGGCGTGAGAATATTAGGACCTGGTCTGTTCACCTCATCAGGGGACAACCCTGAAGGGCCCTCCACCCATGGGTCAATGGAGGCCTTGCTGGAATTTCATCCAGGTCGGATTTCTCCCTGGCCCAATCCTGTTTCCTCCCTTTCCCTCCATGGGTATTGACACCAAGAGCACTTCTTCTAGGCTGGTCTGTGTTCAGGACTCTGCTTCCCAAGGACCTCAGCTCATTGCACTCTCTGTTCTCTAGGGGGAACAACCCTCTTCTCATCTTCTGGCCTTTTGCTTAAAGTGAGGAGTGCGTGCTCTCTCCTAGAGACGGGAGGCATATGTGTTACTTCAGTTTATCCCTGGTCCAAAGACCTTCTTACCAACCAACTCTTTTTAGAATCCTTCTTGGAAGTTGGTTGAGAAATAAGAACAAACCCAGGCCACAGTTTCCAAAAAAAGTAGAAGCAATAGCATTTCAAATGTGCCTACAACTTCTGAGCATGAGAAAGGACTAGAAAGTGTCAGAAGCCCACCCTTACTGGTTGGGCAGCTGTTTGTGCCCCCAGATGCTTGGCTGCATTTCAGTACCCTCTGTGACCAGACCCCATTGCCACGTGAACAAAAGTGGCTATGGTCTTAAGAATTGTCTGGGCAATTAAAAATGCTTCCATTTAATCAGAGCATAGGTGCACAGTGAGTGATATCTGGACAGAACTTGGTGCTGGCTTTGCTAGGGGGAGAAGACCCTTTTGGTGAGTCCCTGTCTCTGTTGAGATTTCAGGTTCCATCTTACTCTGTAACATAGAATCAGGTAGTCTTGTTTATAGGGGAGAAGCATTCCTGACTTTGGGAGACCCTGAAAGAGCGCCTGCCCTATAGAGTTTTACTCCCACCAAGTCCCCTTTTTCATTTTTATACAGAACAGTTTTGAAGGATAATTATGGCCCCTGCTCTATGTTCTACTTAAAGGCAGGCCTGTTAATTTGATATGATGTTTGCTCTTAGTTTCTGAAAACAAAACACACACACACACACACACACTCCTCTTTATCATAGTTAGGAAATGTCCTTTGTCTCTTTTTTACTTAGTGTTTTTACCAGAAATGGTTCTTGTATTTTCTCGGCTGCTACATAATCTAATAATGTAGTTTTCAATTTTATCAATGTTCAGATTTGTGAATGTTTAGATTTATTTAGATTGATGAATTTCCTAATATTGAACTATCCTTAAAGGCCTTAAATAAATTCTGTATCTAGGTTTATTCTTAGATGCTCAGTAGTTTTTGTTGCTGTTGTGGATAGCATCTTGTTTCCCGTTACATTTTCTCGGTGGTTATTGCTGGTGTACAGGAAGGCTATTGATTTCTGTACGTAGATCTCGTATGTGGCCACCTTGCTTATTAGTGCTAATAGTTTGTCAATTGATTTTCTTAGGCTTTTCTATGTAAGCCGTAGTGTCATCTGCAAATAATCACAATTCGCCTCTTCTTATCTAATGTTTATAGTTTACTGCTCTCCTCAAATGAGAACATCTGGCATCATTTTCAACAGTTGTGGTGATAAAGGTCACTCTTGTTTCTAACTCCAGCTGGAATGCTTCCATGTTTTGTCATTAAGTATGACATTTGCTGTAGGTTTTCCCTCAAACTGTTTTATTAAAAAACTATATATATATATGTATATATATAATTATAAATGTTCTTTTCTTAGTTTTATGGAAGCTTTTTTTCCTTTTATATTATTAATGGGGGTTGAAATGAACATAATTGTATTTTCACTGGGTGTGGTGGCGCACGCCTATAATCCCAGTGACTCAGGAGGCTGAGGCAGGAGGATCATAAGTTCAAGGCTAGCCTCAGCAATTTAGTGAGGCCCTAAGGAACTTGGCAAGACCCTGTCTCAAAATAAAAAATAAAAAAAGGCCTGGGGATCTGGCTTACATGTAACGAACAAACCAAACCAAACCAAAACAAAACAAAGATTATTGTATTTTCATGTTGACTTCATTAGCATAATAAATTAATATAATGAATTAAGTAGATATATATATTTTAATGCTGAACCATCCTAATTACGTTAGGATAAAATCCTCTTTAGATTTGATGGATTATTCTTTTAACACACTGCTGGGTTTATTATGATAATTTTTTTTTTTCACTCAGGATTGAACCTAGGGCCTCGAACATGCCAGGCAAGCACTCTATCAATGAGCCACATTCTAGTCCTTTTATAAAATTTTGTTTTGAGACAGTCCTACGTTGTCCAGACTGATCTTGGACTTGGCAAGCCTCCTGCCTCAGCTTCCTGAGTAACTGGGATTTCAGGTGTGTGCCATCACACCTGTCTCTTGTTAACATTTACTGAGGATTTTTGCTTCATTGTTCATAAATGGGATTGTATATTTTCCTCCTCTTGCTGTTCTTGTCTGGCTTTAGTTCCAGGATATGCTAGGCAGTGAACACATGTTGGAAAGTCCATCTTCTGACTTTCTTAAGTAGTTTTTATCATATGAGAACTCTGTATTCTTCAGAGGCTTTTGGTTCTTTGTCAGGCTCTGGTATTGATATTGTGCAAAATTTTTCAAAAGTTGAACTGAGAGAATTTTCAACTTCTTACATGCTTTAAAGTTCACTTGAATAAATGAGGAATAATCTATTGCTTGAAGGTCAAATAGAACTAGCCTATTTATAATTTTCAGCCTATTACCTTTCAAAATTGTAGCTCATTAATATCACTTTTTTTTTTTTTTTGAGCTGAGATCTTGCTATGTTCGGTCTTGAAAATCTCTGGGCTCCAAGCTAGAGAGAAAAGAGGAAAAGAAAGGTGGGGGAAGATCTCGTGAAAATCAAAGGGAGATCAGTAGAAGAAAAGAACCAACAGGTGGGAGACAGGGAAGGAGGGGGAAGTGCTGGGGAGTGATATTGACCAAATTATATTGTGTGCATGTATGAATAGGTAACAACAAATCCTATCATTATGTACAAATATACTGCACCAATAAAAACACGTGGGGAAAAAGAAAGAAAACTTCTGGGCTCAAATAATCCTCTTGCCTCAGCCTCCCTAGTGCTGGGATTATAGGCATATGCCACTATGACTAGCTATTAATAATACTTTTTGTTTTTTAATGGTTATTGCTCTAGTTGGTTCTCCAGTTCTTTTTGGAACAGTTTTGACTGCTTTTTATTTTCTAGAAAACATAACTAAGAACTACCAATTGTAGCCAGGCGTGGGGGCGCACGCCTGTAATCCCAGCACTTGGGAGGCTGAGGCAGGAGGATTGCGAGTTCAAAGCCAGCCTTAGCAATTTAGCGAGGCCCTGAGCAACTCAGTGAAACCATGTCTCCAAATAAAATACAAAATAGGTCTGGGGATGTGGCTCAGTGGTGGAGTACCCCTGGGTTCAATCCCCAGTACCAAAAAAACAAAACAAAAACAAAAACAAAAAAAACTACCAATTGTAAGTGAAACATAAACTTGTATTAGAACAGGCATGAATTGGATGTTCATGTTTGGGCAGTGGAAATTCAGCTACTATCGAAGGTAGCTCTTGGCCTGTAACTTAGAGATCATCACCTGCAATTGATTATCACCTGAGTGAAAGATGCATTGAGGACAAAGCTTTGGGGAAGCAGAAGGAATTTGCAGACTGGGCAGCAGAGTTTCCTTTAACCGTTCTGTACAGAGTGACAAGATTACTACCCTGAAACTTTGGTTCAAGGTAAGTCTCAAACGTTGACTTTATATATCTATGACAAAAGTAATTTATCTTGTGCAGTCATAGGGCTGGTCATAGCTGGAAATCAAGTTCAAAGTTTGATACTGAAAATTACCATAGTAAAATATCTGTTGAATTCACACATTTCCAGGTCTCCTAAGCAAATGTTGGAGCATGGACCAGAGAAGGAAGCACTGAGATAGCTCAGACCCTGCCCTCTTGCCCCCCTTGCCGGCAGAAACATCTCTTCTGCCCTGTGAAGGCTGGTGGGTGACGTCTTACAATTGCAGTTAGCAGGAGGAAGTGTTGGGGTGCTTGGAAAGCCTTCTGTTGATATTTTATGGTAAATCAAGAATGTACCAGGATTGGGCTGGGGAAATAGCTCAGTTGGTAGAGTGCCTGCCTCGTAAGCACAAGGCCCTGGGTTCCTGCCAAACAAAACGAAACCAAACCAAACCACCAGGATTAAAGTATCTCAGATTCAATTAAGTAAAGTAAATCCCATGAAAATACATCTCAGTGATGTTTCTGGAGGTCCAGTGTTCTAGGGCATGTCACCATGTCCCCTTCTAAGCACAAGTTGATTCCCTTTACATTCTCCTAGCATATGAAAGAAGACTAATACAAATATCATTGATTCTAAGAGACATAAAAGTTATTGAGATGAAATCTACACAATGTAAATAAGCCATTTTAAAGTGAACAATTCAGTGGCATTTAGTGCATTTAAGAAGGTTGTCATAATTCCCCTGATTTTAATATGCCAGCATATCCCACAATCAATGGCATATCATGGTTTAATTGATAGCCTTTGAAAAAAATCATTCACAGTGGAATATCAGTGGTGTACCTTACAATTGATGACATCTTAGATTAGTTGAAATATGGTATTTGGTTGCCTTCTTAGAATTTTGAGGCAACATATACCATATTTGGTCTCCTGTACCTGCCCATTTATCTGAAAGTAATTTCAATTACCTGAAAGGCTGCAGTTTTGAGAGGAAATCTGAGAAAAAAGTCTTCAAATGGCCTAGGCTGCTATGTAAACAGATATGCCAGCTGATTTCCATGACCCCCCAGCTCCAATCATGTTCAGGTCACCATTCTGATGGAATATATAGCAAGCTCAGGGGAGCTGGGCATAGTGGCACATACCTGTAAATTCAGACATTTGGGAGCCTGAGACAGGAGGCTCACAAGATCAAGGCTGTTCTCAGCTATTTGGGGAAGTCCTCAATAACTAAGGGAGATCCTGCCAATAAATAAATAAATAAATAAATAAATAAATAAGGAGTGGGGATGTAGCTCAGTGGTAAAGTGCTCCTGGTTTCCATCCCCAGTTGCGGGGGAAATGTATAGGAAAATTGCAGAAGAATTCACTAGAATTTGTGAAGAAAGCCATGCTGTCTTAGGCTGAACTCCTTTTGAGAAAAAACTTCGTCTTGCTCCTGGGCCCTCACAGAGACTAAATGCTCGGCTAGAGGACTACCAGGTGATCTTGAAAACTGAACTGTCATAACCTGAAAACTATTTAGTCTGACACAAAGCCTCTAGTGTCTAATAGCAATTTATCATCAAGAGGAAAGGGTAAAATGAGACCAGGCCCTGTGCATGTCCTCCTTTCCCGCCCACCCTCAACCAACCCCTATGGTCTTAAGAGACAGAGACGGTTCAAATGAATAAAATGAGCCAAACTCGAATATCTACCTTCAGTGTAAACATATAAGTAAGTTGAGAAAAAAGTGGAAAAAGAAAGTATACTGTGCAAACAGTAAGCTTACAAAGTCTGGAGTGGTTATAATATCAGATAAAGTACACTTCAGTATAAAGATTATTAGCAGAGATAAAGACGGATATTTTGTAATGATACAAAGGTCAGTTCAACTGGAAAACATAAAAATTATAAATGTATATTTTTCTAGTACTAGAGCTTCAAAATGTGTGGAGCAAAAATGGATAGAATTAAAAAAAGAAGAAGACAATTCCACAATCATGGTTGGAGATTTTTAAAAATTTTATTTTATTTACAAAATTTTTTTTCACACATGTATATAGGGTAATAATGTCTATCTCATTCTATGGTCCTTCCCAACCCCACTGACCCACCCCTCCCTCACTCCCCTTTGCATAATCCAAAGTTCCTTCATTCTTCCCTACCCACCCCCCCACCATGGATTGGCATTAGTTTATCAGAGAAAACATTCAGCATTTAGATTTTTGGGATTGGCTTATTTCACTTAGCATGATATTCTCCAGCTCCATCATTTACTGGAAAATGCCATAATTTTATTCTTCTTTAAGGCTGAGTAATATCCATTGTATATATGTACTATATTTTCTTTATCCATTCATCTGTTTGAAGGACATCTAGGTTGGTTCCATAGTTTAGCTATTGTGAATTGAGCCGCTCATAGTTGGAGATTTTAACACCCTTCTTAGCAACCAATAGAATGGTATGTAAAACAAACAAACAAACAAACAACTAATCAAGACAGATGATATGAATACTACTGTCAATCATCTTGACCTTGCCGGGCATGGTGGTGCACGCCTGTAATCCCAGCAGCTTGGGAGGCTGAGGCAGGAGGATCGCGAGTTCAAAGCCAGCCTCAGCAACTTAGTGAGGACCTAAGCAACTCAGTGAGACCCTGTCTCTAAATAAAATACAAAATAGTATTCGGCTATTTTGGGAATGTGGTTCAGTGGTGGAGTGCCCCTGGGTTCAATCCTTAGTACCCCCCCAAAAAATCTTGACTTAATTGGTGTTTATAGAACCTCATATCAAACAATTGCAGGATACACTTTTTTTTTCTCAAGTACACATGGTGTGTTCACTAAAGGACCATATGCTAGGCCATAAAACATGTTTCAATAAAGTTAAAAGGATTTAAATCATATGGAGTAAATCTCTGACCATAATGGAATTAAATTAGATACCAATAATCATAAGATATCTAGAAAACTCAAATATTTGAAAATTAAGCAACATACTTCTAAATAATCTTTGGTCAAAGAAATCATAGGGGAAATTAGAATGATAATGAAATGTAAAAATTTGCAAGGTGCAGCTAAAGCAGTGATTAGAGTGAAATTTACAGCTTTAAATATTTATAATGGAAAAGAATAAAGGTCTCATATGTACTCCTTAAATTTTATAATGGAATGCTGACTTGCATCTCCAACTTTACGGTTCAGTGGATTGGATAATTTTCAGTTCATACTGGGCAGTTCCCATTAGTGTTTCAGAGTCAGGCATTCAGTTTCTACCAGGGCCTGGTTCTCAGCCAGAAGCTGCTTCTCAAAAGGTAGCAACTGTTTGCAGGTAAGATGGAGGATTTCTTTCAGAACCCTGGGTGCCTATGCTGTGATTCTCCCTCCGGCATCGGCAGAAGGCAAACATTAGAACTTCTCCACAAAAGACTTTCAGCATCACTGGGTGTGTTCCCTAGCCAGGCCCGAACGGCAGCACAGGCGTGTGTCTCCCACAGGACTCCTTTTGGAGCCAGGCCCCTCTCAAAACTTACCAGTTCCTGGATAAACAAGTCAGAGCATGTCAAAGGCACAGGACACACAGCCTCCAAACCCAAGGAGAACCACCAGGCTTTGCAACTCTTTCTTTAAGCAGCTGGTACAAGGTGTAGCACCTTAATTATCTGTTGTATTTTTAAAATCAAAGGTAAACACTTATTCCGGGAGAAGAGAAAAATGTGTACAGAAAGTCTAAATTCTTTCTCTTCATGCACTACCTTTGCAATAAAGCCCAAACACCAACTTTGAAGATATTTTCAAGGATGAATTTTTCTTAACACATGACCATCTACTGTGGCATGGACTTTTTTTTTTCAGAGAAGCCATATACTGCAAATATATTCTTACAGTTTACAAGAAGCTTAGAGCACTTACACATTAACAGAGAAGACAAATCTTACCGCAGAATACTACAGAGGTAATACAACTGTGTGGCTCTTAAGCATTTAATTACTTGATTCAAACAGATGAATGAAAAACACCCCACAAAATCATGAACAAGCATGGCTTTAAGATTTTTTTGTATTCTATTTGTTCTACTTTCATGTCATCTCCAATTAGCTGATAGACATAATGACCACGGTAGAAGCCTGACTATCTATCCATCAACACAGATGAAGGAATGAATGATGTTTGTTTCCAAGGCATTGTATGAGCCAGAGGCAGAACCTGGGCTAATCTAATTTATTTTCGAGTTCAAATGCCTCTAATTTGTGTCTGTGTCCTGAGATAAGAACACCCACATCAAACCGTCTGGGCAACAGGGCTAAGTTGGCCATCTCTCCTCACAGAATAACTTGATGTTCATGGATCAGACCAATTTTGAACTGTCCCACAGTCACAATTTTCTGTTCAGGGTAATTCAGATTCTCATCCAAGTCTCCTCTCACAGTATGAACATCACCAGCCGGAGTCTTGAGAGAGTCACAACTCTCCTTGGTGCAAAGCTTTCCAAGGCAGAGAATGTGCTGGATCTTTCCTGGGACCAGGAGTTTTTTGAATTTAGCAGGCAAATGGTTGCACTGGTGTGGGACGTGCGGATCTCCTAACACCAACACCAACATCCTGTCACCCAGCTCCACTTGGTCCCCACAACACAGCTGCCCTCTTCCTCCCTTATCTCTTATTTTAATAGTTAGTTAGTTCAGGAAAGCAAAAGAATTCCCTTAATGAAGAAGTTTGTGAGGGAAATCAGACTAGAAGGACTGACTTGCTAAGTGAAAATGTAACACAAAGAAGACAGATAAACGTGTCCATTTGTTTGTGGTGGAGAAATAGCAACTTTCTCTGGCATACTTACTCTATGTAAGGATCGGATGCCATCATAGGTCAGCACTGCAAAAACCAAGAATGAAATTGTCTTTGTTAGGGAGTCAGTGATCACACTGGAAAGGCTTAAGTTTTCATTATTTGGGGTTTAGAACTAGTCAGTGTGGCCCTGGGTTTTGTGAGCGAGGGCTGGGGAGTACAACCAGTACATCCCCTCTGGATGGAACCCAGAGGTGCTCTTCCACTGAGCCACATCCCAGCCTTTTTTGTTTTTTGAGAGAGGGTTTCACGAAGTTGAATTGTGATCCTCTGCCTGAACCTCTGGAAGACCTGAGATTATAGAGCTGTGCCACCACACCAGGCAAGAGACTTGAATATTTTCAGCTTGGAACAATTATGAATAATATTGTTCTGAGGACTCCTGTTTATGTCTTTGGTGAACACGAGCATTTATTTCTCTTGGGAATCTACCCAGAAGCAGAACTGCTGTGACAGCAGGTGTATGCATATTTAACTTTAGTAAATAATGTCAAGTGATGTTCCTGTGTGGTTGCAATGATTTAATTTCCATTAGTAGTACAGGAGAGCTCTGCTGGCTGTATCCTCACCAACATTTGGTATTGTTAGTTTTTTTTTTTTTTACTTTAGCCATACTTGTGGGGAAAAGGCAAACTACCCATATTGAAATAAAGAGGAAATAGGATAGTAAATATTAAAGAAGTTGAAGTGATAATTAAGACTGTCTTCATTCAAAAACCCAATCCAAAACAAAACAAAAAAAGTCTGAGATCATTTCTAAGTACTACCATACTAAGAGTTTGTGTGTGTGTGTGTATGTTTGTGTGTACATGTGTGTGTTTTATTACCTCTAGTTCAGAAAAAGCATGAAGATTCCCAACTCCTTGTAGGAGAATAACATAATCATTCTTTATTGAGGGGGTTGTTTTGGGGATTGAACCCAGGGGTTCTCTATCACTCAGCTACATCCCTAGTCCTTTTTTTTTATTTTGAGACAGGGTCTCGTTAAGTTGTTTAGGGCCTTGCTGATTTGATGAGGCCAACCCCGAACTTGTGATATTCCTGTCTCAGTCTTCTGAGTCATGGGATTACAGGTATGCACCACGGTGCTTGGCTAAATGGCATAATCTTGAATCTAAAATTAGATATAATTATGAGAAAGCCCATTTCATTTATGAAAAGATTATTTAAAAATTCTAAATAAAATACTAATTACCTGAAGACAAGATACATTGTGATCAGGTGGATTTCATTCCATGAATGTAACATCAGAAAATCTTGTCAACTCACTTCATTAATAGACTAAAGGAGATAATTCACATGAATACATCAATTGATAAAAAATTTTTGCTAGCTCATTACCTACTTATGACTAGGGAATAAACAATGATTAGAAAACTGAGAGCTGAGTGAATTGGCATACACCTGCAATCCCAGCAATTTTGGAGGCCCAGGCAAGAGGATCACAAGTTTGAGACTAGCTTCGGCAACTTCGTGAGGCCCTGCCTTGAAATAACAAAATAAAAAGGACTGGTGATGTGACTCAATGGTAAAGTGCCCCTTGGTTCAATTTCCATTCAAAAAGAAAAAAGAACAGAAGAGATGAAGGGGGGAAAAAATGAAAAGAAAGAAAAACTTAAGTACACACCCTTTAAGATCAGGAATAAGACAAGGCTGCCCACTACCAAAGCTGCTGTTTAACCTATTTCTGGTGATCCTGGCCAATGCTAAAAGAAGAAGAAATAGAGGTGTAGGTAATATTGTCGTTATTTGCAGATGATATGATGGAGTCCATCCTGCTCTAGTTGTTGCTTAGCTGTCTCCCAGAAAACCACAGTCTCCTGCATTGTGGTCCAGTTATCCTCTGCAGCTCAGCTGTGTCTCTCTTTCCTTTTCCTTTCCTTCCTTCTTTCCTTTTATTATAAAAGAGATACACATTCATTACAGGACATATAGAAAATACCTACAGACCAAAGAGAGAATATACAAATTGCCTAAATAAAAACCATTGATGGTATAATTTTGACTTATTCAATTCCAAAATTTTTTTCTATATGTATAAACATTTATAAAAGGGAAAGAACATAAACTCTCTGAAGGCAGGAATTATGTTTGCCTTTTTCACATCCAAGGCCTAGCACAGTGCCTGGCATATAATAGCATTTCTGTAAGTGGCATACAATAAGTACCAAACAAATATTTGTTGAATGAATTCATGAACAAAAATGAAAAAAGATTCCTACCAACAGCTTATGCTAATGTCTATTTCACCTATATCTTGGTCAAGAGTGGGTATCACAATTTAAAAGTTTTACCTGTCTGATGGGCTATAAAATAGCATCCTATCATGGTTTTAAATTTTTAATTTCTTTGATTACTAGTGAGGCTGAACACTTACCTGTATGTTCATTAGCTGTTGTACTATTTCTGGGACTTCCTCTAATGCTCTTGCTCATTTAAAAATGGAAACATCTGTTCTTATCTTATTAGTGTGGAAATGATCTCTCTTATTAACCTGATCAAGTTCAAATCAGACCTCCATTACACCATGCACTACTGCCTCTCTTTCCCCATAGCGTCTTTCTGAGGAGCTTCTCCAAATAGGGCACACTTTCATTTTTAAAATGAAGAAACAAACTCTGAGACCCAGTGCCATCTTTAAGGAGCTTATAGTCTTGGTGAAGAGAAGGGAGGATGTGAGATGATTGTCCTTAAGGTAAAACTCCACTCCTTACCATGGCTCACAATGCCTACCTCTGATCTCAGCTCTTCCTGTACTCCCCCTTCTCACCAGACACTCACCATACTGGATATTAGTCAGGTTTCCATTGCTGTGACAAAATACCTGAGATAAACAACTTAAAGGAGGAACAGTTCATTTTGGTTCATAATTTCAGAAGTTTCAGCCCTTGGTTGATTGGCCTTGTTGCTTTTGAGCCTGTGGTAGAACGTCATGGCAGGGAATGGGTGTTAGAAGAGGACTTTCACCTCATGACAACCAGAAAATGGGGCGGGGTGGGGGTAGACAGAGAGAGAGAGAGAGAGAGAAAGAAATGGGGTGTGGGGAAGGGCCAGGATCCAAATATCCCCTTTCAAGGGCATGTTCCCAATGACCTAATTTCCTTCCAGTAGGTTCTATCACCTTCCAATAGCACCACTGGCTAGGGATGAAGTCTTTAGCATATGGACCTTTTGGAGTCATTTAAATCCAACCCATAACACCCTTTTTTTAAAAAATCTATTTCCCTTCAAAAAATAGAGCATCTTCCATTTTAGGCAATTTGCACTTGCTTTTCTTCCTGTCTGAAACATTCTTTCTCCAGATATCCTATGGCTATTTCTATTGTTTCAATCCTAGTTCAGATTTCAACTCCCTGGAGAAACATTCCCCGACCACACTCTTCCACCCTATTACTCTTTTATTTCCTTCACAGCTTTCGTCACCATGAAAAGGTAGACAATGGATTTTACTGTCTATATGCCCAGTGTTTCTCTTTGCCCACCAAATAAAAGCTCCACCAGGAGATATTTGTATCTCATTCACCTACTGCATCCCCAAGTCCAAGAACTGTGCCTGGCACAATATTCACTTACATACTAGAATCCCTGTCTTACACAATTAATTACACAAATAATGACACAATTAATTAACTATAAGTAGGGTTAAGTGCTTAAGGCAGAGGCATAGGGCTCTCTCCCACTGCTTTACTTCTGGCTCCAAGAACCATTCCTTTACCCTGTGGGCAATTTTTGCTGCCAGTCCTAGGTTCCTCCAGAAACTGGAGCTCAGGGGATCCACCCAGCAATCAGATCTTGGGAACATGGCAAGGTTTGTACTTCTGGACATAGTTCTCAAGTTTGGGGTCTAGCTAGACTTGGGCTGAAGTTGTTGTATCTCTTTCTACCTTCAGATCATAGGCTGTAACATTTATATCTAACTTGTGCAGGCTGTCTGCTCCTCTAGTCCTTGTGGGGATCTCTGGCAGGTCTTAGCTTATAGTCTAGCCTTAATCAATCTCAATGCCTTAACAAGCCCCTCTTTATGTCCCACACTAATTGCCCATGTATCCTCCATGTTCAGGCAGGTTGATTTGTAGAGGCTCTAGCTGGGAGCTGCTTCCTCTGTCACTTCTGCTCTTCCTCAGGACCTCCTGTTTCTTTCTCCAAGGATATAAGCAGATTTCTTCCTTTGAGGAGTTTCTTCCAGTAGCTCCCTACTTAGAGCTGTGTTTTGAGCCTCTCTGTAACTCAAAACAGTGCAGCTAGCTCCCGGACTAGTGAAGTTCCAGGATGCTGCGGAAAGGAAAGTCCCAGAGGCCCAAACCCACAGCCACTTCCATCACAGGAGGTGCAAGTAAGGGTCCAGACTCCATCTTGGCAGCCACCCAGGGATGCTTGGCCTATTTAGTTTATCTCTTCATTGCCAAACTTAACACAGGTACATGTTAACATTTAATGAAAAAAGGCAGTTACTATCACTAATTCATTTAATTAAAAATGTCCCAGGCACTGATTGTATGTTTTATGTGGATTATTAGTATTTCATTTAGGCGGGTATTATTACAATTTTCATTTTGGAAATGAAGAAACAGGTTAAGATAAATTGACTTCCTAATGTCACAGGGCTCTACGATTTTTTTTTTCCCCCACTGCCCAAGATGCAATGGAGCAATACAGAAGGTAAATGTCAGAATAGTACACAGCTCACGCGCGGGGACTGTGATAGCGCGGCCAGTAGCTTTCGCACTAGGTTGCCAGCCGGCTCCGTTACCCGCAAGCACAGATCGGAAGTGTTTCTGTCGGCCGCGTTTCTAAAGTGCGCAACCGGAAGTTTCTGGCCGAGGCTTTGCGGGGTTAGGGTTTCGGCGCAGGGAACCGCAGCCGGGAGACGTAGGTGGGAGGCGCGGGTTGGGGAACAAGGAGGTGTATGAGGCTGCTACCGACACCCAAGCAACGGGACACACAGAACCCGGACCTGAACTGGACCGCTTTCCTCACGGCCCTTCTCTTTACCCCGCTCCCACTTGGGTCCGGAGTGGTCCCGCCCCCTGGCCTGAACGTGGTCTCTCAGGCACTGACCCTGGACCTAGGGGTGCTTCCCCCGTCTCTCAGGCGTGATGGCCACGGGCGCGGATGTACGGGACATTCTGGAACTCGGGGGTCCAGAGGGCGATGCAGCCTCCGGGACCATCAGCAAGAAAGACATTATCAACCCGGACAAGGTAACAGGTGCATCAGCGAGCATGGGGTAGTGAGGAGCAAGGGGGTGACAACGGATGGGAGAAGGGGGAAGTGATGGGGTGGTACACTTCTAGTGAGATGCACGATAAAAAGGTGACATAATGGTGCAGAGAATATGTGTCATCCTCAATGAGAGAATGGAGGAGGTGGGGCACTTGTGGGATATGGCGGGGAACAA
>JAJEJO010002700.1:0-114722 GCA_020662805.1 Glaucomys volans
ACACATAGCCTACTTATACCTCTCACCAGGGCTGTGGAAGGCATTGCTAGTCCATTCAAGCATTTTACTTACTGAGTTCATACTCAGCCTCCAAAGTTTACTCCACACAATACTTCAAGCAACTGTTGCCAATTTAGTTGGTGTTCTGTGAAATAAAACTTATTTTCTGTCTGTATTCCAGCAACATATCTTCAGAAGTGATATTTTTCCTGGGGGATGAAGAATTTCTAAGTTTTCAAGTAAACTCTTCTACTGAACTTCCAAACTCATCAATGATGACAGATAAGCCTCCTCCATATCCTTGAATAAGCAGGGTGAGTTACATAAAAATGAGGGAAAAGGTTGACTGGCAGAACCCATGATCTATTGTTTGTGCCATTTTGGAATATGCTGCTAAGACAAATGACACTGATAGCTGTCATTTTTAAAGAAGAGATTTGTGAGAGTCTGAGAAAGTCATTTAGGATGTGGCTTCTTTAACTGTTGACTCAGTACTTTTCTGGAAAGACAGGTTACTCTGTCTAATGCATCTTACAGCTAGCTGTCTGTCTTTCAGTGTGTTTTAGGAGAAATACACAAATAACAAATATGAAGCTGGTTCTTAGATATTGATTGGCTTATATGCATTGAACTCAAGGTTCTATAGCATCTCATAATCAAGCATTGTTACTTGTCATGTGACCCTATTCTCCAGGGTATCATAGTCATTATGCACTATTTAGGAAGACAAGAAAATGTATACTTAATTTACAAAAAGAAACATCTCCTGCAAATCAATAAAAAGAGATATGTCAATTGAAAATGGGCAAAGATAAGGAGAATAAAACCTCATAGAAGAGAAAATTCAAGAAATTTAGCACAAATATGAAGAGATGTTCAAACTTGACAGAAAATGCAAGATAAACTAACAATGAGATATCACTTTACATTTATTAGACTGGAACCATTTATGAAGCTGGGTAATGCCAAGTGTTAATGGGGGATCTGGACCATGAGAACCCTTATGCACTATTGATGGCATTGTTGATTTGTATAGAAATTCTGCAAAGGACACTAGTGATAATAGAAAATTAACTCTATATCTACTTTCTGAAGCAGCAAGCCAGATCCATTCCCAGGTACTTCTGTCACAAAGGAATTCTCAAAAGTTTGTAAGTGTCCTATATGTCAGATGATGAGTTGTCTCAGCTTGTCTGGGACAATCATAGTATACCACTGCTGTCCTAGTGTAATTATTAATGTCACTCATTCATTCTC
Organism: Glaucomys volans; assembly: GCA_020662805.1. NCBI lineage: Eukaryota > Metazoa > Chordata > Mammalia > Rodentia > Sciuridae > Glaucomys > Glaucomys volans. The sequence goes on from JAJEJO010002700.1 coordinate 1,258, forward strand.
AAAAATGTTCACTCTATGTGAAGCTGATCATTGCAGCATGCTTGTGGTGGGGAAGAAGGGAGAGATGGTTTGGGAAGGAAAGAGTCAAAAAGTGTTGGGTTCATGCTACTCAGCAGAGAGAAGTGACAGAGTAGCAAAAAACATGGATCTTAAAATTTTACTCATAGGAAGAAAACATGGGTCTTAAAAAGAGTGCTGGATAAAAAGGAAACAGGTTTAAAACAGCGCTATTTGCATACAGTTAAAAGTCTCATTTACTTAAACCTGTATATTTTATAAGAACCCTTGCTAACAAAGACATGATTGGAATGGTTGCCTTGGGGTAGCAGAGGAATAGGAGGGGAATAAAGGGGCAGAAAGAAATAAAATGAGAGGGGTCCTGTTGAACCAAAGAAGCTAATGAACCATTGAGAAGTGTGATTAATTCAGCCTCAGGACCTGAAATCAAAAACTGAGTTCCATCAAATTAGATGAAACTGAGACATTTAAAAAAAATATTCAAAGAAATTAAACTATTGCTTTCTTGGGAAATTTACATTTATTTATTTATTTACTCTCTTTGAGGTTCTGTAAAGCATGTAAAGCAGCTTCAATAAGTACCTTAAGTAGAACCAAATAAATATAAAATATTTGAATAAGGAAGCAGAACTGAATGTATATAGAACTAAGAAAGCTCAGGCAAAGCCACTGTGAGGTTATCAGTTAAAATTCATATGAGAAGGACCTGTGCAGTCTCTGGAGATGGGGCTTGGAAGTGGCATTAAATTGGTGAGTGGGTAATGCAAAGAAGGAAATGCCCTCACCTATACAATCCCATAGTCAGGAGGAAGAGCCACCACAAAACCATTTGAAGTACTAAAAAGCTGCACACATTTCTCATTCTGAAATCAGAGAGAAATCAAATCCCTTGGGCTCTTATAAGGAGGGCACTGTGTAATGGAATAGCGACCTAGAAAACTAATTTCTACAGAAACACTCATTCCAAAATCTTGTTGAAAACCAAAGTGTTAATTTACTCTGATGGGGTCTGGGCTCCCTAGATTTTTCACAACACAACCAGGTTTCAGTTTCAGATCATTCTGGGAAATGTTCCTAGGTGTGCAATAAACCTGTGGCTCACAAGGTATTTATTCTACTGGCTTATGAATCCCAGGGCCAGAAATTCCTGGTCATTACAGGTATAGCCAATGAAATAAAAAAGCAAAGGAGTCACCAGAATATGTTCCTCCATCTCTTCCTGAAACAATTTCAGCAGCAATTAAATTTTATTGAGTAAAACCCAAACAAAAGGTAAATCTACTACGTGGAGAGAGGTATCACCCTAAAAGTGAAACCAGCAATAATAACAGAAGAGTTTAGTGGCAATCATCTGCAGAAGGGATCCACCCTGAGAAATGGGGTTTGTGTGTGTGTATGCACACGCACATGTGTGTGTGTGTTTGTGTATGAGAGAGAGAGAGAGGGAGAGAGAGAGAGAGAGGGAAAAATACTTGGGATTTTGATTCATTCTGGTTTTGGAGGCAGGGTTGTTCAAGTTCTTTTGAAGCCTGGTTTAAATAACCCCTGAGCACCATGCAATTATATTTTATTTTGTATTCACCAAGCATCCTCTGCTCAGTAATTCAGTTTCCAAGAGCCAGAGGAAGGGAAGTGTGGTAGATTGATGCCAAAGTGACTATAATTATTCTTCATCCTTAGATCCAAACCCCATACAAGGTGACTTTATAACTCATGCCTTCTATGGGTGGAGACTATTTCTTTACTTCTTGAACCTGACCTGGCTTTATGATTTGTTTTGGCTAATGGAATAAGGTAGAAGTGAGAGTGTGTCAGTGTTAAGCCTTGAAACCTCTCAAGAGGCCTTGAAAGCTCCTCTGAACCCACAGCCCCATGGGAACACACTCAGGCCAACTGGATGAATGATGATACCCTGCCTGCTATGACTCATTGCCAGAAAACACCAGACACAAAGGTGAGGTCTCTTTAGATCAGCTAGCCTCCAGCATAACCACAAGAACCTGAGTAAGCCCAGGAGACATCAGCTGGACTCCACCCACATCAGCAGAACTTTTCTGCTGACCCCTGATATGTGAGCAAAATCAGCTTCTTCCTTGTTTTAAGACTCTAAGCTCTGGCATGTTTGTTATGCAACAATAGCTAATTGATATAGGAGGGTATTCTAATGTGATAATAATAAAAAAATTAGGCCACCATTATAAATAAAAATACAAACAAAAGTTGTTATTATTAAAGAAGAACACCAAAACCCCTTGGCATTCTAGTTTGTGTTTTAGAATCTTATAAGCCTGTTAGTTTGGAAGTTCCTGCAAACTTCAGTAGATGGGCGTTAGTGGACAAATATGAATTTATGGGATTTGCAAGATTGATGATCAGATCCTACACCAGTGACTCTAAAAACAATCCCACTGGGATTACAGCTTAGGTGTGAGGGGAAAGATACAGGGCTGTAAAAAACTAGATGAGAGGAGTTCCCAGGCTCCCAACACAAAGAAATGATAAATGTTAAAGGTGATGGAAATGCTAATTACCATAATTGAATCCTTACACTTCGTATATGTGTATTATTACATGGCACCCCATAAATATATATAATGATATGGGTCAATTAAACATTTAAAAATTTTTAAATCTTGAAATTTAAGTCACAAAAATCCTATTTCCTCCTAATGTATGTGACAGAGCATTGTTTTCTCTTAAAGTGTCTCTAATTACCCTGGAATTGCTTTGCACCTGTGACTGTGACCGCTCTAGCAGGTCCCCTCTCAGAACTGTGTTTTCCACTCTGTTGGTCTGCGTCTCATCACCTCTCCTCAGGGAAATGACAGGGAGTTGTGCACAAAAGAACCTGTCACAAGAGAACCTGGGAAATACCAACTCTTAATTGGATTCTACGGTGGCTTCTGTGACCAGTTCTGACCCCCTGGCATTTTCATTTTTTGAGTTTTGTCATCATTTTTCTTATGAAGAATTTGGTAAAACCTGGCCCCTCTCTCCCGTGAGTCACCAATGTCTGTTACACTGGCCGAGTCTCATTATGGCCACCACTGCTATGCAGCCAGATCTTTTGAAAGCAGGAATGGAGGCCTCTGGGATTCACTAATGACACCTGGGGAGATGCAACAGGACCCACAGTCTGGGGGATGCTGGGGGAGATGCACAAGGAATGAAAGATGGATTTCCTTTCATGAATGCTAAAGGAGCAGTGCCAGAATTCTTAGGATATACAAACAAGTAAACAAACAGAGTTTAGGATTCAGCTTAGAAATAAATAAAAAAACTGGAATTGAAAACCAGAGGGGGGAAAAAAACAGAAAATAGCTAGGAAATTTGGGACTATTTTTGTGAAATCAAAATGTTTCCCATGCTGTTTCTCCTGTTAGGAAACTGAAGAGGACATTATGGTAGAGTCCTGGAACAGGAATAGAGGGCCTGGATGGGAGGGACACCTGGGTAACGTCCTGGCTCTGCCTTGTTAACTTTATGCCTTCTGGCAAATTACACAGCTTTTCTGAGACATGGTAAAGTGAGAATAGTATTAAATTTGTCAGAGGAGTAAGTAATTTAAATGTGTGTAATTCCTAGCATGGAACCTGGAGAATATGTGCACTTGGTAAATGTTAGCTTTTCAATTTTCCTCTTTTTTTTTTTTTAAACCCTTTCTGACTTTCGGTTTTCTTGTTGCTATTTGCTTGCTTGATTGATTGCTTATATGTCCATTTTTTTATTCTGTAAAATTAAGGATGGGCTTTTGGAAAGCAAGATGACATTCATATAAAAATCTTAAGTAAAAATCTATACTTTCTGCCTAACAGTCTCACCTATGTTACTGTGCCCTAAACAATGGTCCAGACGAGAGGTAACAAAACTATAGTCATAGCAAGACCCATTGTCTCTTGAAAAAAATGTCCTGATTACTTTTATGTTTTTCTAATTAAAAAATTATTTCTCTACCTTTAAAAATCATTTGTGCTATTTGCTGCTTATTCTTTATTAGTGGTTCTATATAGTCAGGAAATTCTCATCGTTTCCCCAAGCCATTAAAAAATAGAGTAATGTTAATTCCCCATGGATTCAACATGGGGCTAAATCTTGTATAAAGTTTGTCAAATAGGCTTATATCTTTTATCTAGCAGACAATTTCTAGAAGAAGCAACACTGGATTATAATCCATTGTGTATGTTCATGCATCTATCTGGAAGTATTTCATGGTAAGAATTATACTGGTGCTTCATAATATTTGGGATAAAATGGTTACATCAGAATACACCAAGAGAACAGTCAAAAAAGTGTTCAGAGGAAAGGGAACCGATCTTGACTAGTCAATTGCTCATCCCTAGGCTAGGTTCTACTACATTCTCTCACAAAAGCCCTGTGAGTCTCCCATTTTTCTGAAGAGGAAACTGAACCCCCAGTTTTCAGATTACTTGCTTGCACACCAAAAATTTAAACAAAAGGTTGCTACTGGACTTTAAAATCCATATCCTAGCTTTGGTTCCCTGCAGCCTCCCACACAGTGGTTCTTACCTTTAACTACACTTTGGAATTATCTGGGAAGCTACCAAAAAATAAATAAATAAATAAATAAATAAATAAATAAATAAATAAATAAAAATAGCAATGCCCAACACAGTACCAAACAAGAAGAGAAAGATGGAGGGGTAACACTACCTGATTTCAAGACTTGCTGTAGGATTCAGTGATTTTGCTAGTGTTGCATTGAAAAGAAAAGAAAAAAATGAAAACAAAAACAAAAACAAAAAAATACAGAAATCAGTAGGAAGGAACAGAGAACCCAAAAGTAAACTCACACAAATAAATTCAACCCATCTTTGACAAAGGAGCAAAGGAAATTCAATACAGAAGGGACAAGCTTTTCAACAAATGGTACTGAAACAATTGAAATTCCATAAGTTAAAAAAATGGAATCTACATAGACCTTATGCTTTAATAAATAGTAATTCAAAATGGATCATAGTTCTAAATACTTTGTACAAAACTATAAAACTGTCAGAAGTAAACAGGAAAGAAACTATGTAATCTTGGTTCAACAAGGAATTTTTAGATATATGAGCAAAATCATGAGTTATAAAAGAAAAATGATGTTGGAGTTTATTAAAATTAAAAACTTCTGTGATAGACACTATTAAGGAAATCAAGACAAGAGAATTTCCAAAGCCACAGACTGGGAAAAATATTTACAAAACACATATCTAATACAGGACTTGTTTTCAAATATATAAGGAAAACTTAAATCTTGACAATAAGACAATAATCTATTAAATTTTAAAATAGACAAAATATCTGAACAGACACACTTCACCAAATATAGAAAGATGGAAAATTAGCATGTGAAAAAATATTCATCATTTGTTACTAGGGAATTGCAGATTACAACTAGATGCCACTTTATACCTTTTAAAATGGCTAACATTAAAAAGAAAACGCTGATATTAATTGCTGACAAAGATGTGGAACAACAGGAACTCTCCTTCACTGCTGATGGGAATGTAAAATGATTCCGCTACTTGGGAAGACAGTCCAGCAGCTTTTTGAAAAGCTAAACAGAGTCTTAGTGTACCGGTCAGTGATTGAATCACTACATATTTACTGATTTGAATGCTTAAGTTACTGCTTGAAAACATATGTGCACACAAAGACTGCATGTGAATGTTTATAGCAACTTTCTTCATAATTGCCCAAATTTGAAACAACCAAGATATCCTTCGATAAATGAATGGATAATCAAACCCAGATCCATCCATCCAATGGAATATTATTCAGTGATAAAAAGAAACTATTAAGCCACAAAAGACACATGAATCTTAAATGTATACTGCTAAGTGAAAGAAGATATTGTAAAAAGGCTGCATATTTTATGATGTGAATTAAATATGATTTGGAAAAGGCAAGCCTATAAAAATGGCAGAAAAATCAATGTTCCCAGAGGCTGAGCAGAAGGAGGAGAGGATTGAACAAGTGAAGCACAGGGATTCTTTCAGACTGTGAAATTTTTCTGCATTATATTATAATTATGGTTATATAATATTATGCATTTGTCAAAACCCATATAACTTAATAGCACAGAGTGAATCTTAATGTATGCAAATTTGAAAAGTCATTTAGGAGATCAGAGAATTGTGATAATCTAACTGTATTACAAATATGTGAAACAATCTCACTGAATGGTATGGAGGAAAAAAGGGGCTGACCTAAGTAGCTTTGGAAATAAAGTCTGTAAGTCTAAAAGCTAAAGAAACTGTAAATAAGCATTATACTCTAGTTGATAAAGTTGTGTCCCCTTGGGAGGGGGGCTATCAAATTAACAATGCTCATGCTGCTATACAGGCATACTGAATTTGAACAATTAAGTAAACGGATGGAATGGTAGGAGCCAAGTTTGTCACTGTACTTATGGGAGGTTAGAGATAAACAAGAGGAGGAATGTGTAATCATCCATGTGGTGATGGATTAGAATTGGGTGTAATGATATGAACTCCCGTTAGCTTAATACAGATACAAATTTTTACATATAGAAGTATTTCTAGATAGCACGTAGAAATAGACATGTTTATGTACATTAGTTATACACATATATTTTCTTGGTTTATCAGCCATGATGATCTAGAATTAGTGACAACCCATAGTAATAAGCACACCTAGCATGAAGATTTTGGTTTCCAATGTAACTCTCCAGCCAAAGAAACCATGGCTTGGGTAAGTGATGAATTCTAGGGCTAAAGTAGGAAATACAAAAGATGAGCAAAGAGTTCCAAAGTAAGGAAGTGTGCAGAAAACACACATACACACTCACTAATGATGTCAAAGAAACAGCCCACAGAAGGAACCCCCAGTGGCCAAAGAAGGACTATTTGAACAACAAAAGAAAAGTGTACTGAATTGAAACCCACGGCATAAAACAAATTCATGTGTTCATACCCAAATGAGCAAATAATTGAATAATTTAAAAATGGAGGAAAAGAGGTAAATTTTCTATGCTAAAGAGTTTCAAATATATTCAGATACTCTCCTCTTAAGGAACTAAACATAACTCCCTATTGCTTAAGTGTACGTTGAATATGATTCCTTTCTTCTGAGTACAGAATGGAAAAAGCAAGAAGGAGTAACTTTATGTGGAGAAACCTTTCAGGCACGGTTTCTTAGCCAGATGGTCAAGGTCAACTTCAGTATTGATGAGTCAGGTTGGTAGTATGTTCTCTTGCTTAGGTACAATGAATATGGTAGTTTCCTTCTGTGGTCTTCTTCCCCAGAGCACATAAGCCCCATTTAATCATGAGGAAAATATTAGATAATTCCCAATTGAGGGATGTTCTATTAATATATAACCAGAAATTTCAAAAAAAAAAAGTTAAAGTCATCAAAAACAAGGAAAATCTGAGACACTGTTACAGCTAATAGGAAACTAAGGAGACATGCTGACCAGGTGTAGTGAGATATCCTAGACAGATCCTGGAAAAGAAACTTTAGGGAATCTCTGAGGAGATATGAATAAAGTATGGACTTTAGGTAACAATGTATCAATATTGGCCCATTAAGAGTAAGGAATGAACCACACTAATATAAGATGCTAATTAAAGAGGAAACTGGATGTGGGGTAAATAGGAATTCTAATGTAATCTTTTTGCAATTTTTCTATAAAACTAAGATTATTCTAAAATAAAACACTTATTTTTAAAAATTTGCAATCCCTAGGCATTATCCCTGAGAGTCTTATTTAATCTATTTGGGGCATACCCTGACCTTCAGGACTTTTAGAAGCTCCCATGGTAATTCTAGTTTGTATCCAGCAATCCACTACTCTATGGGGAGGGATGATTTCTACAAATGAGCTGTTCTTTCTTCCCTCTACCTTTTTTGTTTAATTATAATAAATGTTCTGACCTTGTCCCTGGTACAATAACAGTGTGACTTAAAGATTTTGGTTGTTTAGATGCAGCAAGTTCTTTAAATACACAGCCAGTGGTATAGAACTTAGGGAGTGATATTTCCCATTAAATTAAAAATCTTATCCAGAAGCTTAAAATACCATAAAGAGTTTATGTAAACAGACAGTGAAGGGCAGATTATGCTAAATGTGTTGTCGGTTTAAATTTGTACGTGGTAGGAATGCCCTTATTTTCCCTCTGCTATGCTGTTTCATATATTCTCAGAGGTGAGACATTCCCTAAATTTTAGGTCCGAAAGGTTGGACTTTAATTAGATAGTCGAATTATTCTCTGGGGCCTGATTGTGACAAATGAGATAAAAGCATTATATATTGGCAAATGCAGCTTTAAGGTTCAGGAACCATGAACTGAACCAAACTGTTTTTCCTTTGCAGAGAAAGACTGGGCTTCCCCCAGAGCATGTCCAGTACAGATGACAGGCTACAGTAGTCAGCAAGGAAGGGATCCTACCCCTGTCCCTAGAAGAACTTCACGGAGGAGGTAGAGAAGTGAAGGAGCCCTGCTTCTTTGCAAATACTGATGGCTCTTGGTTTGGAAATGGTGAGACTACATTTTTATACTTGCACTCTTTGATTAAAACCCTAATATTAAGGTATGCAAAACATTTATTTTCCATATCATTTTTCTTCTCCAAATAATTTTTAGTAGTAATTTCTGTATTTTATTAAAACTGGAAAGAATATTAACCAGCCAGAAAACATTTTCGATTGGGTCATACACTATGCTAGGCACTATTTAAATAGTTAAAAAGTAATCTTTTATTCATTCCTTCATCCAAACAATTTTTAATTGAGTGCATATCATGAACCAGGCACCTGCCAGAAAATTAAAAAGATATGAAAATTAAAAGATATGAATAATAAAGCAAGAAAATTAAAAGATATGAATAATAAAGCAAGAAACTAAGATTTAGTCTTCTTTCTCAAGTTGCCACAGCTCAGGTCCATACTAAGTCAGTAGTTCTAAATGTCTGGGAAATTTGGTGACCACTCCTGGGAGGGTGGGAGATATTAAAACATCTGATGGGTGGCGACCAAGGATGATGCTCATATCCTACAATACATAATTCACTCCCCAACAACAAATAATTATCTAATCCCAAATGTCAATAATGTAGAGGTTGATAAACCTGCAAATCCACTGGGCTTTTCCTTAAACAGAGAACATGCTTCTATATGTGAATTAAACAAAGTCACCTTGAAGCCTCCTCTTGCCTTCCCTTTACTGGGGGCGGGGCATGGGAGGCAGGTAGGAACAGGGGAGAAGAGAGTACATGGAATGGGCCTTCCATTCAGGTGGGGTTGGTGGGTAGTCATCTTCAGAGGAAGGTCAACAATTCTGTCATCTGCTCCCAGCAGTTGGAATAGTCACAGCCCAGACCAGAGGCATGTCCAGTTAAATCAGGCTGCCCAGAAAGAGGACCTGAGCCTTCTCTTTAATGGGAGTAGCCAAGCTTCTACAGTCAAGACCAGATCTACAGAAATCCTAATTTTACTAAAAGCCAGTGGCACTTTTACAATTTAGGCATAGCTTTGACAGCAAAATTGAAAGAACCCTAAGCCATTGGTATTGTTTTATTTATTTGTAAGTATCGACTACAAGTTTAAAAGAAAAAGGTACCTTTGCAGCTGTCCTGTTCAATGTAGCTACTAGCCACATGTGACTTCTTAAATTTAAATTAGTTGACATTAAGTCAAATTTGAAAATGTAAATACAACTTAAAATCCATTCCTCAATCTCACTAGTCACATGTGCAGTTCTCAATAGCAAACAGGTGGCTACTGACTACCTAGTGGAACAGCGTGGATATAGAACATGTCTATTATTACAGGAGGTGTTTAGGACAACACTGTTCTTCAAGGTACTATTCCTAAGGGTCCTCCTCCAATTGTGCACAGTTATTGCTAAGTAGATATATATGGTTGTTTCCAAGCAGCTGAGGCTCTGGGGCAATGCCTTGCAATATTTCATTGTCATTGTTGGTTAGAAAGGCACAGTCATTTTCAGCTGGAGGGACCACATCTTTTCTGACATGGACATTCATGAACATTTATGTAATGGATATTGGGTAACATATCAGATGATTGAAACTATAGTTTTCCAGAAGATGTAATAATGTAAAATTCAAGTACATAATTCTTTCAAGGCATTGCTGATCTAAGTGTGTATTGTTAAATAATAATTCCATTAAGATATGTCTGCAGGGAATTAAGATATGTGACCCAAATATATCTCTTTTTAGCAACTGACTTTAATATAGAACTTGTGCTCAGTGGATTTCAACTGCAGATAGGGTGGGATGAAGGGAGGAGGAGACAATCTGAAGCCCCTGAAGAGCATCTGTAAAATGCATAGGTCACCGCCATGTAAGGTTTATCAGAATGGTGTGGTTAGGCGTACGGGTAGGGCAGGTCTCCTAGGCATATATTTTTAAATGTTTCCATTATTTCTAATGTAACCAATTCAGGTAAGCATGATTTAAAAGTATGGAAAGGATAATTATTAGGTTTTTGCCATTGTATAAATGGAGGTATGTGGCTTTAAAAAGACCCCATCCTGTAGAAATTGTGATTCAGTGCACCTTGGATTGGGACGGACATATCCACTCTATTCTTTTCTGCAGTCTTTCTATTAAATGACCCACTCATTGTTCCCATCTACCCCTCCTCCCATGTCAGTTAGGATGATTATCAGTTGGGTTTAGAACAATGGCCTTAGGCAGTTTTTTCCAATATTGAGGTCTCTAGCCAACATTTGCAAGCTACGTATCACAATGTTCTTAGATACATATTGTGATTGGAGCCTGAAGTGACAATATTGTGTGCTACTGATCAAAGAGGTATCACATGCACAGAGGATACTTTGGCCAGAGAGGAAGGACACTCAGCTTAGGAAAGCCCACTTTGTGTTTTTGTTCAAGCTAAAGAACACCCCACTTCCACAGAAAGGTGAACCCAGACTATGTGAGCCAGGCTACAGATGTTCTCTAAAAGAACCTATTCAAGTCCTTGCATACCTATTCAGGCTGTGAACTCAGAGTTTGCAGTGAGGTTTATTTATTTTGGTTCATATTAGAGGATTATTACTAGCCATAGAGAAGCATAACAATCTATAAGAATAAAGCTCTGCTGTTGGAGAAAAATCTTCTGTCACTCTTCCCCTCCTATTCAAATCCTGGAATTTTCAAAATATTTGGCCCTGATTAGGCCATGTTTATTTTTAGTTTTCATTGTTTCAAAATGGGTTAGAATAGCCTGACCACATACTATGTTTTCTTCATTCCATTTCTCTTGGTAGAAACCCAGTTTTCCCTATGATAAGTTAAATATTGATCACTTGGGGTATTTTATCATTGGGATTCACATCACTGGAAACTATCCAGAATATAAAATCCTTTTGGTGGCATGATATACAACATATGTCATTAGAAAAATCATATCCATCACGCATGAAAATGTCCAAACCCAGCTTCCTCCTTGGAGTAGTAATCTTTTTATCACTGTGACAAAATACCCAAGAGAAATTATCTTAAAGGAGGAAAGGTTTGTTTTGATTCAGTTTCAGATATTTCTGTCCATGATCACTTGGCTCTTTTGAGTGTGGGCCTGTGGTGAGGTAGAGTATCATGGAGGAGAGGGCAGGATGGAACAGAGGTGCTCACCTCATGGCAACCTGGAAGCACAAAGAGAGCAAGCAAGATTGAATGGGGGTACTGAGGAAAAGTATAGCCTTCAAGGACATGTCCCCAAGGACCTACTTCCTCCAACTACCTCCCCATCTCTTAGGTTCCTACTAGCTCCCAATAACCCATTAAATCATGGGTCTATCAATGGGTTAATTCATGGATGAGGTCAGATCCATCATCATCAAATAACCTTCCAAAGACCAAACCTCTGAACACTGCTGCATTGGGGACCAAGCCTTCAACACATGAACTTTTGGGGGACATTTCAGATGCAAACCAAAACACTCCTTTTAAGGACATCAGAACCTGTTGGTGGAAGAAAGGGTTGAGATGGTGAGGAGACTAGGGAAAATGGTCAAACATAGATGGTTAGGTTCCATCTCTACAAAATTTGGGTAAAAATCACTCCTCTGCCTTTTCCTGGGTTGTCAGAGGTATGATGTGGCCTAAGATTCTGGGAGGAGGCTGGGTTTGTCTTCTCTAGGTTGTCCAGCTGGAAGGTGGTAGGACCTTAAAACTATGGAGAATTTAGGCTTTAAAAAATTCACTTATGTCCTGAGAGAAATGAAGTAAGAACTCTAGAGTGACCTTCTGAAGACTATATTATGCATTCATAAGTGAATATTAAATATCTATTATGTGCCAGACACTGTGATGCAATGTGCTGATATGGCAAGATCGAAATTATATTTGGTGTTACTCCAGTTTCTGGCAAAGAGCTTCTAAAACTTTAGGAATTATGAAAGCAGTGTCATTCCTATGCTAGTGAAATGACTAAAAAGGGGTAGGTTTAGATAGCTCAGCATAAGGGCTGGTCACCAGAAGAACCAACCACCTAATTAGAAGGATACAGCTGCCAGCTCTGCATACCACCTCCATCTGTAGGACTAATGACTGAGTTCATTTACCAATGATTTAGTAAATCATGCCTACCTAATGAAGTTTCCACTTAAAACTCTGAAACGATGAAGCTCAGGGAGCTTCCCAGTTGATGAGCACATGGATAGGCAGGGAGGACTGCATGCCTGGAAAGGGTGTGGAAGCTCTGAGACCTCACCCCCACCTATCCTTTGCCCTATAGATCTCTTCCATTTGGCCATTCTTGATTGTATCATTTCTAATAAAACTTTAATAGAAAGTAAGAACCTTTTCTGAATTCCATGTGTCTAGCAAATTTTGAACCTAATGGGGGTATTCCTCCAATTTGTGGTAGACTGAGCAGAAAAGTAGAGCTAGCCTGATGACTTTGTATGCTTCTGGTACCTAAAGTGATAGCATTCTCTGAAACTGTGCCCTTAACTTGGAGTCTGCAGGAACTGAGTGGTTAGAATGCAAACTGAATTGAATCATTGGCCACCTAGTTGGTGTTAGCAAATTAGATCATTGGTTGGTTATTCAAATGATGTAGCTGGGTAGAATGGTGAACACAAGTGGACAAGTTTCTGCTCTCAAAATATACGATATCTTAATGAGTTTGTTGGTGTGATTTAGCACTATGCCACATATCAGTCAATCCCCTCTCCAGATCTGGTCTTCAGGGACTGAGATTTATGAATCACATCAGTGGGCACCATGCTTTCTGTTTCTGGTTGGGTGTGACCAATGGGGTATCTGGCAGGAAGTTGAAGAGAAGGAGGTGACTGCAGGCAGGGTGTTATCCCTCCTGAAGAAGCCAGCTTTGACTATGTGCTCCAATGCAGTCTTTACAGCTTTCTTCTTCCACATTATGGTAACTCCTTCTCTTTGTGTCATTGTGCCTAGGCAGGGTGAAAGTGCTTCAGCTTCTAACCCTGGGTTGTTGCCTGCAAACTCTGTGGTTCCATTATACTCTATGTATACACTTGTTTTAAAAATTCCTTATAAATAAAACTTCTTTGAATTGCTCTGTGTTCCATCTCTTTGGGACCCTGCCTAATACAAGCCCCGTGTATCTGAATACCGGATTTACATTTGCCAAGTATATTGATTTTTCTTTTCATATAGTTGATGCCAGGCTGCTCTTCAGCTGCTTAAGAAGGTCACCTCGGTTGGTGGTGATAAAGTCATACCACAGAGCAGAATGCTTATCTTCTATTTCTTCTGGCAGGAGAGTGTGCATTTGATGAGGTACGGAGAAGGGGAGCTAGGCCATCAGTTCTGTTTTATAGCACTTAGACATTGAGAATTGCACTTTCAGTTGCCAAAACGCGCCTCTTACCCATTATGATTCTGGCATTAATTCTATATTCCAGCTTTGAAGATGCATTAATGGTCTGGGTTTATACCAGGATGATACATGCTGATGAGAGGTTGATAAATGTCATGAAAAGCCCTTGTTATTTTCTGTTTTATTGGTGAGGTGGAACAGGATAGCAACACTTGAAAGTTTAGTATTTGTCCCTGAAACATGTTTCCTTTCATGATAAACATTTTAGTGGTAGAGAGCCCAGAAACAGGCTGTGAAGAGAACAGAATGTGCGCTCTTACTGTTTACTTCGGAGGTTCTGCCATGGTGAACCCTGACACAAAATTTGTATTTATTAATGATCTTTTCATCTGAATTCCACCTGAGCACTTACATTGTAATCTATTGTAGGTCAGTTTTTTTTGAATGATGAGTTTCTTGTGAAAAGACATAAACTTATGGATTAGCTGTCTTTCATAGGAGTGACTTTAACCCTCCTTCCTCCTTATTTTTCTTTCGAATGTCATTACTGAATGATAAATCAGGATGGCCAGACAGAATGATCAGAGCTGGTTTCAACCTGTCAATAATCCATTGATCTGTGGATAAAGGGGAAAGGTTTTTTCAGAAGATGGTGCATGTTTATATCTCAGGAGAATTAGCCAGAGATTACCCTCATCCATGATCATTAACCTTCAGAGATTAAAATAATTTCAAAGGCAATCGCAATGCTATACATGAGGAACTGAGGCCCTAAGATACTAAAAGTCTTGACCAGGAACACAGCTGTGATTGTCAGGGTTACCATCATAAAGTACTACAAACCATGTGGCTTAAATAACAGAAATCTTAAATAATAGAAATCTCACAGTTCTGGAGACTGCAAGTCCAAAATCAAGGTGTTGGCAGGGTTAGTTTCTCCTGAGGGTTACAGGGCATGGATTTGGCCCAGGACTATCTGTCTGGCTAGCTGATGGCCTCTCTCCCTGTGTCTGTTCATATCACCTTCCCTCCATGCATGCTCGTATCCACAATTCCTCTTCCCTGTTTTGCTCCACCTGTGGCACTAGAGATCAAACCCAGGGCCTCCTGAATGCATTCTACACTGAGCTACATCCCCAGCCCCAAACTTCCTCTTATTGTAAGGACACCAGTCACACAGAATTAGGGCCCAACCTAAAGAACTCACTTGAACTGGGTTACCTCCATAAATGCCCTATCTCCAAATAAAGTCACATTCTGAATAGGATTTGGATCCTCTGATGCCATCATTCTTTTCCTATTCCACCACTTTTGATACTCTTATTTCCCATCCCTGCAGAGACCACCATTGTCTTTTGCACTGGCAGAGCATACAAGGCTGTGGTTGCAACCTGGAATTTTCTAAGACACTTCAAAGAATTCATAATTTAGGGGGGAATGTACGGGCAGAGTAAATTTAGGGGAGTAATGAGCCTTATTAATATCATCTGAAAATATTCATCTGGAGGATAAACATAATTTTTTATTATTATGTGGTTGATAATGTTGACCTCTAGAGATGGGATTCTCCAAGACTTCTTTAAATTGTGATGATTTGTGAGTTATTTTCCTTTTTGACTTGAGTCTCTTTACCTCTGGAAAATAGGTTTCCAGGGAAGCAAGCTTTCCTTTCCAGATGTCCCATGGATGCTTTGGCAGAACCATCACCGATCTAGGGATTTAATTCTCCTAAAATCATTTTGTCAGTTTAGGGATGCTTAAAGCATACAAAGTTTAGGAAGCAGCCAAATTGGTGCCAAATTGGTTTGCATGTTGGTAGGAAGGTAGTTTTGTCATGTTGTACCAGGTGGTCTTTTTAGGAAGGTAGATAGATTGAAATAAGATAAATAAGTTTTTAGTTCATGAACCAGGTCATGGAGATTAGTGTGACTTGGTCAGCTCACATCAACCAAAATTGCTTTGAAGTGTTGAAACAGAAGAAAAACAATAGGGTGTTAAATTCTCCAACTGTGATTCCATTTGTCCTATTCTTACCAGGCTTAAGATGCTTAATTTGAAGGAGGGTAACCTGATGATGAGAGAAATAATGTGGTTAGTCCAAGGGCACAGTGCACAACCCTCCTAAACCAGTGTGCTTTTACCCAGGATAGCAGCTGTGATGCAGAACTGATACCTGGACTAAGGGGCAGAACTATCTGGCATCCTTCCCTGGGAGCACAGTGAGGTTTGGATATGACCTAAACCATCATGCAGAATGTTTCTTGGCACCCGAATGAGAGAGGTAGTGAGTAGGTTTGGGGGTGCACCATTGCATTCCTCCCCACTAGCAAAATTTCCCAATGTTTACATCTTGGGTCTTCAGACTTTTAATATATGCTAAAGAAAAAAAAAGTGTTCAAACAAATTTGGAAAATGCCACATATTGCATCCCTCTCTTAGAAATTAATCAGGCAAATTGGAGTATGAAAGATTTCACAATGTCTGGCAATGAAGAAGCCATTTAACTTTAACCAGGTCCTTCCAAAAGTTTTCTGATCAGAGCACCCTTTGTTCCCTGAAAACCTGAAAGTCATAAGCAACATATTTTGAGAAATCCTATTTAAAATTTGCAGAGACTTAAGAGAGATGTACCTTAAAAAGGAATTTAGATCAAATTCAGAGATGACCAAGCAGGAGATCTACAGGGTTCTGCCTGAGTGACAATCCTTATCATCAGCCACAAAACATCAGAAGTTCCTGTGCCTATAAGCAGGGATGGAATCCTCACTCGGCTGACTAGGCTTTTTACCTGCTAGGATCTTTCCTAATTGTGGGGCATGTGGATGACAGTATGAGGATGTGTGTGTTTGACTTGGATAATTGAGTGGCTTAACACAGAAAAAAAAAATAGCATTGGACCAACAATCAGAAGTGTCATCTGGGCCTTTATCATAGATTCATGATGCAATGCTCAGCAACTGTGGTCCTCCTCCAGTTCCTGTGGGAGCTCTTGCACAACTCCATCCCTCTGTCGCATGCAGTCCTTTAGTCCCCACAGGACCTCTCTCAGCAAACACTGTCTGGAGGTGAAGACAGGAGGAGGCTCCTGTCAGGCTGATGACGTAATGTCTACACTGCTGGGGTCACCTCGGAGGAGTACCACAGTTTCTGCAGGAGGTGTGAATGACTGCCTGGCACCCTGTAGGAACCACGCAGCACAAGTTTCCTGGGCCAAGCAGGATGTTGGATGCTCCTACCACAAAGAGCCTCTGCTTTTAAAAAACAGAAACTTCCTTGAGTTGTCTTAATAAGATGAAAAAAAAAAAAAAAAAAGACACTTTTGGGGGAATGCATTTAAACAAAATGGACTTTAAGAATTTAAACATCCAAGTGTTAAGAAGGATCAGAAGCATGACAGCTTAAGGGATCTGATGTAAAAACTCAGTTTCTGTGTGTCTTAGCTGTAATTCTTGAAAAAGAGAGTTGATAAACTCAGTTTGGGATCAACTGTCCACTGCAGTCCATTAACTATGGCATCGCCAGCAGCTATCTTTTGCATCTTTCCTATTACAATCCTGATTTGTTCAGCACAGTGTGGCAACAGCTTGACCTCAGGGAAAACAGATCCCTTCTCCTGTTTCAGGGGGTGAACTCTGACAGTTTGCACCAGTCAGAGCAATCCTACTTCCCTTTTCAGTAACTAACCATGGGACCCAGTTCTAATATAGAGGTTGGTTGACTTTAAGTCTGGGAAAACTTTTATTTTTCTTATAAAAAGGAACAGATTCACCTGGTGAGGTTCCTTCTTTGTTTTTCCTTTTCTTTTCTGGAATGCAGACATGATGCCTGGTGGTTGGCAGTGATCTTGTGACCACGATGGGACAAGCATGATATGAAAACTGTATACCAGGAAAGGAGGCCATGAATGAGGAAGAGTGAAGGTCCTGCATGATTGGGCTGCCATACTAATACTAGACTACATACCTCCTGTTTTTTGCTTTGTTTGTTTTGTACTAGGGATTGAATCCAGTGGCACTTTACCACTGAGTCATATCCATAGACCCTTTTAGTTTTTATTTTGAGTCAGAGTCTCACTAAGTTTCTTGGAACCTTGCTTAGTTGCTGAGGCTAACCTTGAACTTGTGATCCTCCTGCCTCAGCCTCCCAATTCACTGGGATTATAGGTGTGCACCACCACATCCAGCTCTAGTTTCTTCTTTTCCGTTTGCTTGTATATTTCACATTTCATCAAATTAATTCATTTCAAGTATACGATTCAATGATTTTTAGTAATTTCATTGAGTGGTGCAATTATTACAATAAATCTGTTCTACAACACTTTTCATTCCTCCAATAAGAGTTGGGTTTTTTTATTTTTTATTTGAGAAAAATGAGAACTTCTTTGTTGATCACAGTATACTTTAATAAGTTGTTATTATTGTTTTTACTTATAATCAAAAGTATTCCTAATTGAAAAAAAAAATCATTCAGTATAAACATGGGTGCCAGGAGCCAACGAAATCAGAGTGATTCTCAGATCTTTAATGAGAGAGAAAAAGAAGGAATGACTCATGAAATGGTGAGATATTCAAAAATGTGTACCAAAGCCACACAGGAGCCTTGAAATCTCACTGCCGCAGATCACAGAGGAACTCTGTGCCAGTACACACCTGTTAATTAATTCTACTTATTAATTCTACTGATTTTTACTGAGCCCTCATTTCCTGCTCGTTACTCTTCTAGGTGCTGAGCATAGTCTGGGGAAGAGAGTGGAAAGGCACTGGGTCAACATTTGGAAGGCCTGGTGTGACTCTGGCCTTTATCACAGATCTGTGATGTGACACTTGGCAGTTGCCATGCTCCACGAGTTAGTGTGGGTGCTGCTGCACAGCACCCATCCCTCCAAAGACACCAGCTCTTTGTAAGGGAACATTCTAGAAAGGAAAGTAGACAACAAACATACAAATGAAATGAGCAGACTCAGTTTAGATAGTGAGAAGCTCATTAAAAATACAAAGTAGGGGGTCGTGCTGGAGAGTTGAGACTGTAACCGGGGGAGGCCTAAGAAGGGGATGTTTGAGATGAGACTTAAGTTGCAAAAGGAAACCAGCTGAGCACGACCTGAGGGCCAGCCCCTCGGGAGGGAACAGTCAGTCCAGGGGCCCCAAGGCAGGAGTGGGCCTGGGCTGCCAAAGACAATGAATTGCTGGTGGTGTGTCCTGTGTGGTGACTTGGAAGGCTACCCATGCTTATCTCACTGCACTGTGCCAGCGACTCAGCTCACTGGTCTCTTGACACATCTCCAGGCTGCTGGCTGAGCTACGTGTTCCACATGCAGGTTTTCCTGTCATCTGCTGTAGGCTGTCAGAGCCAGAGGAGGGGACTGCTGGGGTTCGCTCTGTGCAGTGGATTCTCAGTCCAGAGTGACAGATCCCTTCTCTCCTCTCCCCTTGGGAGTGGATCCATCATTCCCAGCCAGTGCTTCCCAGGGGGCTGGCTTTCTCTGGTGCTTTCGGGACTGGCTTCCTTCCGATTGGGATCAGCTCTGTTCTGGAAGGGACTGGCAGAGCATTCAGCTGGCATACAGCTGCTTCCAGACAGCACTCAAGTCACGCAGTCAAGTCACAGCTGCCACGCTGGACATGCCTCACGCTGAGAACCACTCATGGAGAGAACAATGTGGCGGGGTGCCTGTGGGGCCCCTGGCTGTGGCTCATGGCCTGCTGCAGCCGGATCATACTCAGTATCATCTTCAAGTGACACATATCAGTGAAGCAGTCACATGCCACCCCAGGGCCAGAATTGCCCTCAGAGTTGACCCTGTCTTGCATTCCTTCTGTGCCTGGTGTTGCCCAGGACAAAAATGTTGGAACGCCACGACCCCCTCTTCTAGCAGGGTGCCTGCTAAAGCAGATATCCACTGAGCTATGGTAGAAAACAGAGTTCTCATTTCTCTTACACTTGAACTTGGCAGCAGTTGAAAACACTCTAATTATATCTCTGGGCAATTAGATGTCCTGTGTGACTGGTGGGACCTTAGGAATGTGACTGTTGGCCTTAGGAGGGTAAAGTTGCCTAGAAGAGCTCAACCCATCATTTAGAAGCTCTGGGTTCAGTGCTCCTAGACTCAGCACACAAAAACAAGATATTGAAATTGGCAGGGACCTTGGGGATTAATAGCTCTCCTCTTATCTATGGAAAATATCTTTTTAATTTTTTAAATTTTTACAGACTGCATTTTTATTCATTCTACGCAAATGGGGTACAACTTCTCATTTCTGTGGTTGTGCATGATGTAGATTCACACCATTCATGTAATCATGAACATGTACATAGGGTAATGATGTCTGTCTCATTCCACCATCTTTCATACACCTGCCCCTCCTCCCTCTCATTTCTTTCTGTGTAATCTAAAGTTCCTCCATTCTTCTCTCACCCCTCACCCACCCAACCCAATTACATATCATCACCCACTTATCAGGGAAAACATTCGACCTTTGGTTTTTCGAAAAGGAAAAATGACCTGAACCAATGTTATTGATCGCACGACAGTAAAGACTTTGGGACTCACCTGGATCTTTCATGGATGTTTGAGCTTGTGTTGGAATGTGCTGTTGACTTAGGGAAAACAACAACAAAAAGTTCCTATTATGCCTGTCAAAGTTCTCTAGGCCTCTGCCTGAGTTATTCTTGCTATCGTATGTAGTAGGCTTTTTTTCTCTCTCTCTTTTTATAGACAAGGAAAAGGAGACTGGGAAGGATACATCCATTTAGCTAGTAAATGGCACTACTGGAACCACACTTAAATCTTTTGGCTTCTAACCAATAGAATTTCCAAGTTCCATCTTCATTTTCATCCTCTGGGAGCATAGCAGAAATTAACCATGATTTAGGCAGGATAGGATATGTAGAAGCCCTGAAAAGTCACTGCCCATTCCTGAAGCAGATATTTTGGGTTGCTAGGAGCTCTAAACAAAGGATTCTGATTTTTGGTGATGAATTCTCATCACCCCTGTGTCCTGCCAATCAATGCCTCCTTCTAGCAGTCCCTGTAACAGAAGCAGGGGCCCCGTGTCTCCTCACATGGCTTGGAAATGTACCATCTCAGTCTCAGCTTCCCCTTATATTAAATATCATCTCTCAGACTTACTAGGGCACTCAAAAGTCCAGGATTTTCCAATCAACTGGTTAGATCTAAATCTTGGCTCCATACCTTCTTCTAAGAAACCTGAGATATATCACCTAACCTCCCTGTTTCAGGTTTTTCATCTGTAAAATGGAGCTAGTAGAACCTTCCTGAGAAGGTGGTGAAGACTAAATGAGATCTTCTAACTGACCAGAACGACGAGCGTTCAGAGCAGTGAACAGTCCATGCTAGTCGTTGCTACATTTGCTCTTGATTCAGCTGCAGGAGTTCTGTCACAAATCTGAGTTCTCCCTAACAGTACAAACAGAATGTGCTCATGATCCCTAACAGTGATCCCTAACCCTTACTAGGGTAAGATGTATCCAGAAGACACAATCACACATGGTTCCCTCCTACTTCCAGGCACTGGGAAACATCAAAACTGGGAAACACAAAACCAGACCCATCTGTTCTGGGTCCTGTGCTCCGAGGATTATCTTCATTTTCTGCCGGCATCACTCCTGCCACAGCAGAAAGCTTTACTTCTCCCACCTGAAAAGCCCAAGCTCACCTGGAGGTTATGATTAAGTATTTAGTGGAGAAGCCAGAGCTCTTATATAACTTGAAGTGTGCAAAGGAGCCGTGATAAAACCGCTGCCGTGAACTTTTCCAAAGCACCATAAATCTCTCCGTGTTAAGATTTTCCAGTTGTTGCCAAGATATCATTTTTCCCTCTGGTTTTTGTCTTAAGACAGACTAGGAAAAAAGTTAATGAACCCCCTTTTGTTAGATTGTGTATTTGTCACTCAAGGCTATAAAAATGCTACTATTGCAAGTCATTCTCATCATCTAAAATAAAATCCATGCTTGCTTTGTGGTTTTTCAGTTATATTCTGATTGAAATCGATCACTTCCTAGAGTTTGTCTATTTTCTCATTCAGAATTGGTTCTCCCTCCCCCTTGGTTTTGTGTTTCCATCTCTCTCTTTCTCTCTCCTTTTTATTTTTATTTTTCGTAGTTAGATTATCCCTCTAGTGACCTTTCAGTGGCTTAACATTTTGATGCAATGCACAAGTGAAGCTGGAAAACAGAGCCAAGTGACAGTGAAGTAATAGCTCAGCCTTCACAGAGTCAATGTGCTCTGTGCTATTTCTGGCCAGAGCAGATGTGGCCTTGATGGACTGTGGGGAACAATCTAACTCAGGTAAAAATAAATTACAAAAATTAATACCAAAATGATGCAAATCCTTCCATCTGCACACACACCCGATAATAAACTGGGAGTCACATAGAAGAAGAACTGAACTCAGAATCCATCAGGATCCTGCCCTGGTGGGCTTAGTCTAGAAGACTCCAGCAATAAGCCATTTGGCTTCAGGTCAGTTTCTGTGACTTAAAAAATATATTTTCAATCAACAAAAACAACAAAAGAATAAAATAACAAAACTGTATATGCATCATGCAGTTTGAGATGATCCTAACATTTTGATGGATTCATATCTAACATAGTTGAAGTGGTTTCTTCTTAATTCCATTTCCCTTCCTCCCACCCCAGCGATAAACACTATTTTGAATTTTCATGCTTTCATTCTTTCTGTAAACACATGCATCTGTCCATAATATGTACTACATTTTGCATATATTAAAACTTTAGAGAAAGGAAAGCGCACTATACATATTATTCTACAACTGGCTATTTTTGTGTTTCACATTGTATTGTAGCAATTTAGCTTTTGGTTCATTCATTTGAATTGCTTTGTGGTATAATACTTCATAATCAGACTAGTATATATTTATCTATTCTCCAGTTGATGAATACTTGGATTGATTCTAATTTTACACTATCATAAACAATGCTTCAATGAGTACTCTTGTGCATTTTCTTGTCCTAACATACAAAATCTTCTCTAAGACAGTGGGTGGGTGTTGGTTTTTTTTTTTTCCAAAATGTTTTGTCTATACCCAAAGTAAAAGTTACACTTTACATGGAAACCCAAGGCACATATATATTTTATTTATGTGTTTATATGTGTGCAAAAGTATATGGAAAATAAAGTATTCAAAATAATACCCGTATTTTCTATTTAGTTTTAATCCAATTTATGCTAGTCTATTTCACACACCCAGAAAATGCTAGTTGGAATTTACTGAAGTGATTTCATGACCCAGTGAAGCATCTCCACTGACAATTTGAAAAAACATTGATCTGGAGTACATGCACAGATAGGGACTTACTGGGTCATAAATTGTGCCCATTATTTTCAAACTGATAAGTTTGTGTGGATTCATCTTATTGGAATACTTAAATGGATATTTGTATTTAGCTAGCATTCTATGTATTTCTAGAAGATGTCTTTTCAGGCTATTTAGTGTGCCATACAGCTGGAAGTGGAAGTTCTATTTTAAGCTTTCTGGGCTTCAGTTTTTCATCTATCACAACAAGTCACACACACACATAAACACAACCCTTAAGAATTTTGCAACCTAATTTCTCTGCAACCCTAGGGTCATAGGGAGAACTCCAGGGTCTGTCAAAGTGGGTGTGGTTAGGGAAGAGGGAAGGGACTGGAATGAGTAGGTGGGGTTCTGGGCCCTTCACCCCGACCATCACACATGGATCCCAATTTTAATATTATTGGTCCATTGTATTTGTTAGATTTACTTGGCAACAAGGGTTGTGCATTTTGAAAACATTCTTAAACTCTTGGTGTAGAGGTTCTTTGAGGCTCTTTCCAGATCTACACTTGACTGCAAATAACCTTTGAGTCTCTGGATCATTTAAAATTATATCCAGAGTTAAGGAGCAGAGAGCTTAGGGAGTAGGGTTTCCTGAATTGGAGCTGGGCAAACAGTTTTGGCTAATGTGCCTGAGAGTGAGTCTATTCTTCCTGCCACTGTGGGAACTGACTTGGATGGGACATTTTTAGAGTCCCAGAGGATAATTGGGAGCACTCTTGGGCCACAGCCCATATTTTGGGGACAATCATTTCTGTTCTATAACATGGTCATCATCTTCATGATGTTGCCTTTTAAAAGCCTTTTGTTTTCATTATGCTGTTTATTCTGTGAATAAGGACTTTATATAAATTTTCCTGAAATCCATTTCTGCTCAACAAATTGTTCCACATGCTCGTGATAAAGCTCATTTGCTCAGCAGGGTGCTCAGACAGTTAAACTATTATATTCACAGAGATGAAATTTTATTATCATTTTAATGAAAATCTTCAACTCCTCCTGGGTTTATTTTTGCTTTCCCATATATAGCAGGAACATAAAAACAAGAAAAAAAAAAACCTGGGTAGTAACTTGGTAGTAAAGTGGATTGGGGTGGGCATGTGTTAATTAATTTATATAGAATCATAGACCTCTCTCCTATTACTCTGCTTTCTCCACCTCCCTTGGGCCTGGATTACTGCCTCCTCTCAGATTCTGGTCCTTCCCTTCAATTTGTCCTGCTTGTATTTCATCTTCTTAATCACTGTTTTCATCACATCACATCCCTGCTCAGAAACCCTCAAGGGATCTTCATTTTCCTCCACATCAAATCTAAATTCAGCAGCCTGATTTCAAGGCTTCTTCTAATCTATTCTTTCCTTACACCTCAAGCTTTATTTCCTTTGCCAGATGGGCTTCTGGCTCTCATGGTTTGGAGATAATGGAATTTTCATACACCAAAAAAATTAAAATCTGTGTCACAGATTCAGCCCAGTTGCCTCAAACAAGAGCACACACACATCAACAGTCATTACCTCCCCCACAGCCATGTGACGTGGTTCTGGGGGCTGGGGTGGACGGAGACAGGCTATGCACCTCTCTATCTCTTATGCACTGAGAAAGGTGAATTTCTGGAGCTGTTTGTGAGAAACTCTGCCATTTTGATAAGTCAGGCAAAATGCAAACAGCAGACAGGAAAGTAAGAGAGATGTGAACTATCAGCCCAGGAATGGTGGCTTCAGAACCTTGTGAAGAGGTACACCTGTATAAGGGAAGACTCAGCAGATCACAAAGTTCCAGAAAAGATGCTGCAGGGGTAGGTAAATGACTTTCAGAAGAAGGCTTATGTCTTGGAGTGGGGTTTCCTTTGTGAATGTAGTTCATTTTCAAATTGTGTTTATTGTCATGTGTGACTAATGTTATTTACTTTGTTTTTCTCTATTTCAGTAAATTCTGGCTCATCCACTTAATAGAACTGTATGATTTGGGGCAAGTTTATTTATCCACAAAATGGAGGTATTAATGGCATATAGCATATAGGATTGTTCTAAGAGCTAAATGACATAGGACATTTAAAGAGTATAGAACTTGTTAAAGACAAAAATATTAGTTATTATTTCTGTCATCATAGTTATTCTAAGTATGCATAAGCTGCTCTTCATTTGAGCAGCTGCTAAAATTCTGCTTTCTCTTCAAATATCTCCAAGTCAGCTCTATTCAGTTAAGCAATTAGTGAGCACTCAGGATATGCCAGGCACTGAGGAGACACTGAAGATACACAGATGTAACACTGACCTTGCCACTGAGAAATTTACCTTCCAGAAGGGAAGGAAAACCCATAAATTAATCCACCTAACACTCTAAGGACGTTTTGGTTAATGATGTCAGATCCATATAAGGTAGTGGTTCCATCAGATTATATTAGAGCTGACCATATTTTTGTGTCTTGTTCAATTTCTTTTATCCATGTTTTTTAGTTTTCACCTCTTTGGGTAAATATATTCCTAGTATTTTGTTTTTGTGACCACTGTAAATGAGATTGCTTTCTTGATTTCTTTTTCAGATAATTGGCTATTGGCCTATTGACACTGGTTTTTATATGTTGATTTTGCAGCCTGTAACTACTGAATTCACATATTAGTTCTAATAGGTTGGTGAAGTTTGGAGGTTTTCTTTATATATGATCATGTCGTCTGAAAACAAATAACAATTTTGCTTCCTCATCTTCAACTTGAATATCCTTTGTTTCTTTTTCTTGTCTGGTTGCTCTGGCTAGGAAGCTCATACTATGTTGAATAAAAGTGCTGAAAGTGATATCCTTATCTTAATCTGGATTTTAGGGAGAAGTTTTTAGCTTTTAGCTTTTCCCCGTACACTATGATGTGATGCTAGCTGTGGGGTTTATTCATTAGGTTGAGGTATGTTCTTTCAATTCATTCAGAGTTTTTATCATAACAGGATATTAAATTTTATCATATGTTTTTCTGTATCTAAGGAGATGATCATATGGTTTTGTCTTTCATAGGTTGATATGGTGTATCATATTTTTTTTTTTTTTGAACCGGGGTTGAACTCAGGGGCACTCGACCACTGAGCCACATCCCCAGCCCTATTTTGTATTTTATTTAGAGACAGGGTCTCACTGAGTTGCTTAGCGCCTTGCCCGTGCGGAGGCTGGCTTTGAACCCGCGATCCTCCTGCCTCAGCCTCCTGAGTTGCTGGGATTACAGGCGTGCGCCATCACGCCTGGCTGGTGTATCATATTGACTTGTATAAGTTGAGTCATCCTTGCATCCTTGGGAGAAATCCCATTTGAACATGGTGAGTAACATTTTAACATGTGCTGTTGGACTCCGTTTGCTAGTATTTTGTTGGAAATTTTTGCAACTTTTTTCATCAGTGATATTGGCCTGAACTATTCTTTTTTTGTTGTGTCCTTGTCTGGTTTTGGTGTCAGAGTAATCCTGTTCTTGTAAAATAAATTTGGAATAATTTCCTCCTTCTCAATGTTTTAGAATAATTTTTAAAAAGCATAGATATTAGTTCTTTAAATTTAAATTTTTGGTAAAAATCAACAGTGAGACCATCTGGTCCTAGAATTTTATTTGTTGGGAGATTTTTTGTCACTAATTCAATCTTGTTTCTCATTAGTGGTCTTTTCAGGTTTTCTGTTTCTTCATGATTCATAAGGGGTGTATGTTCTTAAATTTGTACAATTCTTCTAAGTTTTCAAATTTCTTGGCGCATAGCTGTTCTCATTGTCTCTAGTGATCATCTGTTTCTGTTGTGTCAATTGCGACGCCTCCTTTTTCGGTTTCTGATTATATTTGCGTTTTCTCTCTTTTTTTGTTTACTTAGTCTAGGTAAAGTTTTAGCAATTTTGTTTGTTTTTGAAAAGCCACTTCTTCATTTTATTGATGTTTTATATTTTTTTTAGTCTATTTCATTTATTTCTACTCTGATTTTTCTTATTTCTTTTCTTCTACAAGTTCATTCTTGACTTCCTCCTTCTTTGATGTGCACTGACAGGTCGTTTGAGGTCTTTCCCCTTTTTTAATGTAGGTGTTCTTTTGCTATCAACTTCCTTCTCAGTCCTGTTTTTTCTTTGTCTCAAAAGTTTGGGTATGATTCTATTTTCATTTGTTTTAGGAAGTTTTTAATTCTCCTTCTTGATTTCTTCCTCAATCCATTGGTTGCTTGGGAGTATGTTGTTTAATTTGCATGTATTTGTATAGTTTCCAAAGTTTTCTTGTTATTGATCTCTTGTTTTATTGCGTTCTGGTCAAGAAAAGATATTTGATATGACTTTAAGTTTTCAGCATTTGCTGAAATTAGTATTTTGAATAAATATATTTATTCCCAAGTTTGTTGCAGCACTATTTACAGTTGCCAAGAAATGGAAACAACCTTCGTGTCCATTAACTGATGAATGGGTAAAGAAAGTGTGGTAAGTGTAGGTATACACAGTCGAATACTATTCAGCCAGAGAAAGGAACAAAATCCTTTTATTTGCAACAACATAAAGTGGAAGAGGAGGTTGTTGTGTCAAGTGGAATAAGATAAGAATAGAATGACAAATACCACATGATCTTACTTATATGTGAAATTTTTAAAAAAATTGATCTCACAAAAGTTGATGGTAGAATGGTGGTTACAAGAAGCTGAGAAGAGTACCTGAAAAGAGAAAGATTGGGAAAAGTTGGTCAAAGGATACTATAGCTAGGAGGAATAAGTTCTGATGTTTGGTCTATAGTAGATACTGTACTGTGTATTTTCTGAAAATTTAAAGAAAGGGATCTGAATATCTTCACCACAAAGAAATGGTGTTTGAGGAGATCAAATATTTGAGTATTACATAATATATACATGTACTGAAGCCTAATATATTACCCCATAAGTATGGGCAATTTTTATATGTCAAAAAATGGATTTGAGCTGGGAGTGGTTGTGCGTCCCTATGATCTCAGCTATTCAGGTTGCTAAGGTGGGAGGATCATGAGTTCAAGGCCAGCCTGAGCAACACAGTGAGACTCTGTCTCAAATAAATAAGCAATTAATAATTTGAAAGATTATAATGGAGCCGAAGAGTTCCTATCACCTGGTGAGGACACAGACCTTGTAACATCCTTGTGCAATGCATTGCCTGTGATTTGTGGCAATGCTGGTGTAAAACCTACTATGCTGCCAGTTGTATAAAATACAGCACATGTGGTTATGTATAGTAGCAATTCTTAGTAGTAAATGACCATGTTACTGGTTTATGTATTTCCTATATTATACATTCTATCATTACTTCAGAGCAAATTCCTACTTATAAAAATAAGTTTACTGTTAAACAGTATGCTGTGTAACTCTGGCAGCAGCCTCATGAATCTAGTATTTACCTGCTCTCTGGATTGCATCATTTTCTCTTGTTTGATTTAACACAGCATGTCTTGTTCATTGTGGCCCTAGGAGATACACACACACTCATACATGTACACACCCTTATACCTTAGCCTAGCAATGAAGTAGGCTGAACTATTTAGGTTTGTCTAGGTATACTCTGTGATGTTCACTTCATGAAATCACCCAATGATGCATTTCTCAGCATTGTGAAGTGACATGGAGAACAAGGACCAATTCACAGAAATTTCTGTGAGTTTCTAAGGACAAGAAAAACTGTTTCCAAGATTAAACTCACTCCATGCAGGAGGAGGAGTTGAGACACAGCAGAGGTCCTCCATCACAGGCTTCTAAAGTCTCACAAGGGCTATTGCAATGTAGGAATGAAGTATTGATACAGGCAAAGCATAGATCATCCTTGAAACCAATATGCGAAGAAAAGAAGGCACACATGAAAGACCAAAGTTGCATTCCTCCATTTATATGAAAGACCTAGAATAGGCAAATCCATTCAGACAGTAGATTAGTATTATGTAGGAGTTGGGGGTGTTGGGAGAGGGAACAGGGAATGACTGCTGTTGAATGTGGGGTTACTTTTTGGGAGTGATAGAAATGTTCTAAAATTAGATGATGATGTTGTTTTTGCACATCTGTGAATATATTTTAAAATGTTGAGTCCTTTACCTTGAAAGGGTGAATTTTATGAGATGTGAATTTTATCTCAATAAAACTGTCATTTAAAAAATTGTTTGTTGCATGTAGTTGTTATGTCTCTTTAACCTCCTGGGAACAATTGTTTACTCTTCCTTGATTTTATTGACCTTGACACTTTTGAAAATTATAGGCCAGTTCTTTTGTAGATTGTTCCTTAGGTTTAGTTTGATGTTTCCTCATGGTTAGATTCAGGTTATACGTATTGGCCCAAAATATCACAGATGGAGTACTGTATTCTTCCCATTGTGTCTTATAAAGTGTTGTGCAATTTTAGTTTGTCCAATTACTGGTTAACTCGACTAAGATGCTGTCTATCAGGTTTTTCTCCTGTAAAGTTATTCTTTTTCCCTTTAAAATAATTTTTTGAAAAGTTTTCTTGAGACTGTATAAATATCCCATCCTTTATCAAATATTTATTTATTTGTTTATATCAGAATGAACCCAGCTTTCACATTTAATTGTCATGCTATGATGTATTATTAAAATTATTTTGCTGCTCAAATTATCCCATATTTGGCTAGTGGGAGCCCCTTCAAACTGGCTTCTGTGTCTTTGTGGTATGTTTCTTTCATTCTCTGAGCACTTCCTTACTCTCTGGTATAAGAAGATGCTCTAATTTCATCTGTACTTTGTCTGCTCAGCCCAAGAACCGATTATTTTTACAAGAAACTCATCATTGTAATGGAAAATGATATTTTGAAACCAAGATTTGATTTCTAAGGTATGCTCACTGGTCTTTTGGTATCACTGCTTCCAAGTCCCTCCTATTGGATTAAGCTAGAAAATAGATGTATGTTTATGTGCATGTACATGCACACACTGATGTCTGTGATTCTCTACATTATCTATCTACTCATCCACCCATCTGTCCAAACCATCCATTTACAGAAAATTGTAAGTTTATACTGATACTTTAATCCAGTTCCACAGGTTTTTTCCAGTTTCTTCTTTCCACGTTTGTAACTCCCTTTTCTGAGAGCAAGAAACCTGATTTCCATTATCCTCAAGATAGTTATTTATATGATCAAAGCCTTATATAAAACTCATTTTCCATACATTCTCACACTATTCAAGCTCCAGCACATCCCACTCCTTCTTGGACCTACCTAATGGTTTCTGGACTGAACTATTCAAAAATAAAGAGGGTAGAAGGAAAATGAGGAGAAAGCTATTTTTCTTTTGTCTTATAATTCAGTGAATTATGCTAATAGGATTTTCCAATATTGACTTGTCCTTGAATTTTTGCTTTGTGATGTCCTTTGGTTTTTCTATTCTTTTATTTGAGATTTTTTTTGATAATCCAATTTATTTTGCTGACATCAAAAAGCTTTGGAACGCTAGATTTTCTTAGACATTCCTTTAATTTCATTCTCTTTGATTTCCATGGAAGGAATACAAGGCTTCTCCTGACTTCTTGGCATTTTTTCAGCACCTTTGATTTTTGAAATGCCATGAGAAAGATGGCTGCATTTTCAGTTGTGGAAATTATTGATATGATTCAGAAGCAAGGGATATAAGATACGTACTTTTAGTGGTGAGGTCTGACACTTGGAAAAGCCATATTTGTATAGTTTAATGAGTTTTGTTTTTTTTTTTTGTAGAAACAGAAAAAAGATTTCTAACACTTCCTGGAATTTCAAAAAGAAAAGAAGAAAGAAAATAGTCCAACCAAATACCATTTGTTCTCCAAGTATTGGACAGGACCAACCTTAAAGAATAATTGGTAAATAAACATTAACAATCCCACTCTCATTCATCTCCTTCATATCCAGCCTAACCCAACAGAATTTGTTTGAGTCCTTAAGAAAGTTAATTAAAGAGATAAATCTGCTCTGGAAAATATTTATATTTTAAATAAAGGTAAATTTGGGGAAATGTCATGTAGACACATATCATTCTATAAATCATGATTATTGTCAATGACCTAAAACTTAGAGCAGGTCATCTGGTTAAATAATGCCCATAGGTTTACACTTGAGAACATCCTTTGTCCTCCCACTTGATCATTACCACACTTTCTTGGAGTATTTGGGCTTTTTCTTAACTTGGTTACTCTTAATTTTTTTTTTTTACCAGTTCTGAAAATGCAAAAAAAGATAGCTGGAGGAAAATGCTGATACTTTCTGGTTGCAAGGTTTACAGGTATTATAGCATGAGTAGTTGGCCATTGGGCAACTGTGCCTTCCAGTGAACAGCATGCTTCAATTATATCAGTATCCCTGGTACTGGGAGAGAATGGAAGTCTGGTCTAGAGTATACATTTTGGAGTATTTATGCGCAGATGTGATTTGAGCAACCCAGTGCTATGAACCTTGCTCTTCAGATAGCAGACATCTTTTCCGCACTTACCCAGTGGTTTAAATGTTGTTTTTCCCTGAGAGTTTCTTTTTTTGTTTTGTTTTTTTCATCTGTATAAGGGCATAGTAATGCATCCTGCATGCTTCAACAAGGTTTGGGGAATATAGAATATGTTTTCTTTCTTCCAAATTTGTTTTCTGAGCTCTTTTTCCTTAAAGATTCCCCAACACTTTAATAGGCAATGTACTAAATGAAATAGTGCATGTAAAGTAGTTGGCACGTAGCATATGTATGATATCTAGCATGTAAAGGATAAATATAGCATGTAACTGGTGCATGGTTAGAACTCAAAAATGGTGACTGTCATCATTATCACGATGATCATCTTCCTCTTTTAATCTCGATTACCTAATTTCATTATGAATAGACTTACATTAGCATGATGGAAAGAAATGCATGATATGCACAGCAAATTTCTAAGATATATACTTGGGGGGGGTGTGCACATGTGTAAAGGTATAGAGAAGTCAAGAAGGGTTTGAAAGGATACACTCTAGATCTGATATGGTTACTCCAGAAAGATGTGTGATTTAGAGGGAGTCAGGCAACAAAGCAGTATGTTTTTCCTGAAAATGTATACAGTTTGAATTTTCATGAGTATGTATTCCTTTCATCATTTTTTTAAAAGAATTCACAAGTCGAGCAAGCTCAAACATGGTGCCGGTCAAACAGTGTCACCCAAAGCATAGTGTATCCAAGGCAATTTTTACAAGACAGTCAGATACATGAATCACTGTAGACAAAATCACTGCTAAGGGATTGTTAAATTGTTTTCCTGGTTAAAAGTGACTTAAATTGTTGCTAGAAGATCAAACAGAACCAAGACACTGAATATGTATTTCTGTTGCTACAAAACAAACCGCTTAAAAGAATGGCTCAAAAATTAACATATATTTTGCTCATAGATTTCCAGTTTGATAGGGGCATGGTAGGGCCATTTTTCTGAGCTTTGACATCAGTGGAATGATTAGAAGACTGAAGGGGGTAATCATCTGCAACCAACACTCATGTGTCTCATGGTTGATGCTGGCTGTTGGCTGGGACCACTTGGTTATGGTGGGGACTGGCGGGGGGGCTGTGTCTGGAACATCTGGTGGTGGCCCTTCCCTGTGGTTGCTAGTCTTCCTTACCATATGGTAGCAGGGTTTCAAGGGTGAATGTTCCAAGAGAGAACCAGGTAGAAGCTCTACCAACTTTCAGGACCTAATCTTAGAAGCCATCATGCATTACTTCCTTCACATTCTGAAAGTTAGCAAGTCACAAAGCATCATCCGGTTTCACAAAGAGGAAAAATAGACTCTACCTCTTGATAAGTAACAAGTTCTCCAAGAGCATGTGGAATCAGTAATATTAATGTGGCAATTTTTTGGAAAATATAAACTGCCACAATAAGTCTTATCCTTTCTGATGTTATTCATGCCCCAGATCTGTAGTGAAAATTTGGAAAATTAGCCAGATTCTCTCAGTTGCCATAGCAGAATGTGCGAATTACAACTTCACCTTCATTCTACAATCACATGCATGAATTGTGGGAGTTGTACTTTCTTATGTGGGAAACCAAAGAATTTTTTTAAAAATTTAAATGTATTTTAACCAGTATCTAAAAACATAAAATGGTACCTATTTATGAGATAATGCAATATTTTGATTCATTTATACATTATGTAATGTTTAAGTCAGGTTGAACGTATGTCTTCTTCACCATTTATCATTTATGATAAAAACATTCAAACTCCATCTAGATTTTGAAATGTATAGTACATTCTCATTACTCATTGTCACCCTGTGGTGCAGCAGGACACCAGAACTTCCCACTCCTATCTTTCTATAACTTAGTGTCCATTGATCAACCTCTTCCCATTCCCTCCTCTCCAAACCTAAGAATTTTAATATTATAGCATTATCTTTCCCAGGCCTAGCACAGCTATAATTTTGAAATTATCCTTTGCCATCAAATTTATCTTAACCAAAAGGCAAATTGACACATTCCAGGGATGGGGAAAGTCTGCTGATGCCTAGTCTGACCCAGAAGTCGGTGGGTTTGTACTCTTTGATTTTGTTTCTCAGCTTTCTCCTCAAACACAAAAAGTGATAAAGCATAGAAGAGAAATTCATGGTTCATGAAAATGAATGCCTTGTGATGGAATTTCAGACAGTCCTCTTACGTGTACATTGGTGTCTTTATCTATCAGCCTGCCTTTATACAAGACGATGTTAAGCATAAGGTATTATTTGAGAGTCAAATGCACTTCTCTTTTGTTTATTTATTGGGTTTAAATCAAGTCATTCATTTGTATCCCTGCTGCCCTTGCTTCCAACTGGGGTATGTGGGCATAGACCACTGTTAACTGGAGACTAATCACCAAGTATTTATTGATTATCCATAAAGCTGTGCTTAAAGGATTGTCAGAAAACATCCAATTAAGGGAGTCTACTAGATTCAAATCTCCTTTTATTTTATGGAGTGAATTCTTATCCCCAAACAAGCTATAAATTACACCTCCTGGAATTCGAGCTTTATAAAACAATATCATAATTTTTTATTTCTCTGAACATAAGCAAACTTTTGTTTGAGAAGTTAAGGTTGTTATGTAACAGAAGCCTTAAAAAATAAGCTGTTTTGGCACACCGACCATGTAAAATAAACAATTTTACTACGAAAAATAAATAAAAACAGAAGGATTGAAAGTTAGAGGCCAACCTGGGAAATTTAGTGTGATTCTGTTTCAAAATAAATATAAATAAGAGTGGGGATATAACTTAATGGTTAAGTGCTTCCCTAGCAAGCATGAAGCCCTGGGTTCAATACTTAGTACTGCAAAACAAAATCAAAAGACAATTAAAAACAAAAACAAAAACCAGTTTCACACTGTTTTTGAAGATGTGAAAAACAGATTTTGTTCAGGATTATATAAATCAGTGAAATTGAATTTTAATAAATTTTCTTCCCAAGTGTTTTTTTTGTGTAGACTGAAGACTAATATCAGACAATATTTTAAAATATCTTCAGAAATTTGTTGGAATTGAAACTTTAAGCAAGTTTTCTTTTCCCATAACTAGAGTGTCAGGATAGCAAAAGGAGTAAATGGACAAGCCTGTATCCTCCCTGAAATTGAGAGCAGAAATGGAATCCAAACAGAGTGCCTGCATGTAAATATGCATCAAGTAGAGACATTTCCCAGTGTCTCCAGCTCAGGCACTTAATTGTAAAAATTCATCAGTTAATATAGTCGACCTGGCTGTTCTTCAGCTTGCCTCGGGAGCCTTTATAAAATACAGTCTTGAGCCTGGTACCATAAAGATGCTGACTCACAGGCCAAGTGTGAAGCCAGGAAATCTATATTTTTCTAAAGTTCCCCCTTCCATTCTGGGTATCAGCCCAGTGTGGGAACAACTGAACTAGAACATCTGCTAACCCTTAAAATTTTTGGTGTAAGATGTTCTGCCTTGATAGAAGTTTCTACAGTTTAGGACAAAGTGATATTATGTTTGAATGTCTATCTGTGTTACATTTTACAATAGGAATGCAGATTTATGCTAAACTTTTATATATTGACTCACTTCACAGTTAAAGGCACAGGCTCATTTTTTTAAATGAAGGAAGAAATTCTAGTTCATAAACCTCATAATTTTCTGCTTAAGTTTTTGTTTTGACTGAAATAGATTTGATATGTAAGTATGTTATGTTTAATAATAATGATAATAATTATTGTGATGATTTGGTCATGATTTTTCTTTAATAAACCCAGACCTCTTACACTACATGAAACAAATTAACAGCTGCCCACAATTTGTATAGTTAAACATGCATCACAAAAGTGGAAATTATTGTATAAAATTCCAAAACAATCAATAAGATGTCCCCAGGTAAAAGATATTTTCACATAGAGGAAACTGAATAAACAAAGTCATAGATGCTTGAAGTTGCCTGGCATATCCAAGGATCATAAGTAGCTCAGTATAGCCAAGATATAATACATTTGGCAAATATTCACGGATGGAACGATTCAACCTTCAGTGATGGGGGCACAAAATTCTCTCTTGGTTCTATACCCAATCCTCTGGAGTGGCCTTTTGAGGAAGTGTGTTAAGATGGCTTCTGAGGCTAAGTCTGTCTCTGGGGTTGTTTAAAGCTCAGGTGAGAGCACATGAGGGGGCAACAGGTTATTAGTGCCACATATTTTCTCTCTCTAGTCCATGTGATATACGTTTTTATATGTATTCTTAATCTTAATGTTTTCTTACACACACACAAACATATATTCAATATCTTTGTGCTATCTTGGAATATATGCTGAGATCCTTGAAGGATTCATGCAATGTTGATCCTTTGACAAGGGTATTTGGCCATCATTTTAATCTTCTTCGTGAGCACTGTAGCAGGACTGTGCTAGAAAATAGTCAGGAGTGAAAAACATGAAATACAACCTAAGGTTCACTTCCGAGTGATCTGAATCAGTGATCAGGCCAAGGGATGTCTGACTGATGGACTGTCAATCTGATGTTCTGCCCTCATAGATTTCCATTTGAAAGCTGATGGGGCACTGGCGTATTTTTCTCCATAAGAAATAGAAATAAAGTGGAACTTAGATCTTACTTCAGTTTTTACTAAGAAAGCACAACTGATTATCAAAGCACTCGCATTTTAAATACATATATTGGTTCATGTGGTAATTTTTCAATTTGCTGGTTTTAGAAAGCCAAATACTTTAAGTGCTTCAAGGAAATTTTTAAAATACATTTTTGCTTTCTTTTGTTTTGATATTATATTTTAGTTATTGCTAGAAATATCTTTGGGGCATAGTACTAGTCCATAAATACCAGTTAGAAAATTTTATTTATATTCCAAGATTTTATGTGTAATCGAATTTTTTATTTTTCAATACTAAGTCTTTCTTGGGGCCACATCGTTATTTCCGTGAACATGTCATGCAGGGTTTCCTCTCTTGTCCACCTCCCACCTCCTACCTCCCACCTCCAAAGCCTACCCCTACTACCAAAAGGCTGCTATAAATCTGTGTTGCTTCTTGGCCATTACAGAATTGAGGATGAGTGGGAAGTGAATGTATGGAGGATGGAAAGCTCTCATTGACTTTGCAGAATGAAAGGAATGAGAACAGTGTCTGGTTAAATAAGACAGAAAAAGAAATCCTTCGAAATTTTCCAAACCATTATCTCCTTCTTCCCCTTCTGTTTGAATGTGGCTCTGACATGAATGTGTACGTCTGACAACTGGAAATTTGAAAAGACTTTTCTGCAATGGTTATGGTAGCGTGAAAAACCCTATCAGGTGCCTTAAAAATCACTTCATCTCCAAGATTTCAAAATTATTTTAGTTAGCTGATGAAGTCAATTAGTTATCAGTGCTGCAGGGAACAATCTTTCTTTTACCTAGAGATTAGATGAAAAACATTAGAATTTTAGAATATTAAATTTAAGGAAAATTTTAAATCTTGTCCAGCCACGTCAAAGCCTTGGATCTGAGACCTTGTTCTCTAAGGGACAATGTCCTCCTTCTAGCTTGTGCTCTGCTTAGTAATTCTCCAGTCTGATGATTATGAGAAGTTGTTAGATACTTCCTGTCCATTACTTTTGACCTTAAGATAGCAACATTTAAACCAACTGTGATTTTATATCGCCATAGATGATATGTCGCTTACCAAATTACAGGAGATATTTGGGGATAAGGTGGACTGCAGTTCAAGCCTCAGTTCTGCTTCTTTTTAGCTTTGTGACTGGTCACATTATTTAATATCTCTGAGCCTATTCACTTATTCAAATAATTCAAGAGGTGATCAGTGTAAATAAGATTTGTGCATGTAGAACATGCCAGCAGGAGCCAGGATGCTGAGCAGACATTGCTGAGCAAAACAGACCCAGCTTCGACTCTCAAAGAGTTCAGCTCATGCGAATATATGAGAATGAGTTACCAATTACAAAACCAAGATGGTTCTGTGATAGAGATAACCCTACCTTGGAGATGGGGCATCCTGTTCAGGCTTCTCAGAGTAACCACATCCATGCTGAGATATGAAGAACAACTAGGAGGAGTCAGGCAGGTAGGAGACATTTGGGGTGCCTCCACTTACTCTGCTGTAAAATGGAGGCATATCTACATTGTTGGATTATAGTAAGAAACAGAGGTATTGAGCTGCAATATCTTCCAACTGGTGTTTACAGACTGGTATTAAGTTCAAATGACTGTTCAGTGCAGGGCTAGTAAGCATGAATGGAATAAGAACCACTCTATGCAACGGAGTTCAGGAATGAGTAGGACACTATCCCCATCCTCCTGGATAGTAGAGGCCAGAAGTCTAGCTCTAACTCCCTGTGCACTGAGATTTTTGTACTTGCTGGTTTATGAGTCTGAATCTCAAGACCCCTGACTTAGTGAGGCCAGGAACAGTTCCCTCTTGCTCACAGGTGAATCCTCGATTCTCAGCAGTTCCTAGGGCCTGTGAACCTTTACTTGTTGTCTTTTCTCCTTCAGCAGATGCAGTTGGTGTCTACCATATCTTCTTTCCCTTAACTTTTCAGTTTACATGTGCCAACTTTCAATGGCCAGCACCTATAATTTGCCTCAAAGTTTTCTCTAGTTTCTGAGGCTCACTCAGCTCACAGAAGAGGGAGGGAGACTAGAGGCCTTGCGGGGAATTAAACCTGACCCCCAGCTATCCTTCCTCAATAGTAGCAGGTGGGTGGTACCCAGGCTCCCTGGCCCCTTGGGTGGAAAACCTCCGAGATATGGTTCCGAGTCTTCCCAGTGCTATTTAGCTCTAGTCATCCATAGTGAAAACTTACCATCCATGGGCTGTTTTCTCTCTCATCTTATTTCCCTCATTTCTTTTTCTCCCAATTCCTGGGATTTCCCTTCCCCCAAACTACTTACACTTGAATCCTTGTCTCAGGATCTGCTCAAACTGAAACACCTCCTCTGCATTTGAAGCCCTATCCTGTATTTAGGGAATGCTGCTTCCTATGACAAGCCCATCTCCCATGATGGGGACTGAAGCTGTCAGTGACACTTGCATCCCCAGCTTTCCTTGAAGCCAGGGTTAGACATATCACCTGTACTTCCAACAGATGTATCCATGCCAGTCCCTAAGTTGGAAGCTAATATCATGAAGAGGTAGGAAATGCCCAGAATTGATTCTGTTGACAGATGGTGGCAGAGACAACACTTCTAATGGTAGCTTCCAGAATCTAGAATCGGAAGCACCTGTATGCAACTCTAGATATCAAGCATGGTGGTGACAGTGACTTAATGGAAAAACCCTGCTTTGAGATTTTTTGAGCACTGCTCTTCTCCTTTCTCTGAGCTTGGTTCTGCAGCCCTCTCAGAGATTCTTGAAATTCTCTGATATCTTTTGTAATAAATTCCTTTCCTGCCAATATGTCAGGGTTAGTTTCTACAGCTTGTAGCTGAAAATGCTGTTTGTGTTCATCAGAATCCAGCCAGGAAGATATCTCTCTACGTCTTTCAAACAGATGGGTGTATAATACAGATAGTTGGTTAAAAGGGTGATGAGAAATCTGAGAAGCCAGATAAGGAGCAATGAGGGGACCAGAGGTAAGTAACAACTGGAAGATGATATCCCCCTGGGGCTGGAAGGACAGTGAAGAAAGTGTGTCTTTGGAGCCCATTGTCTGACCTCCTATAGAGCCATAGCAGGGGCTGCCTGGACAGGGTTGTAAAGTAACCAGAAGCTAACAGGTCATTAGGGAGCAAGGGGAAGAGTCAGAAATAGACCCAAAAGCCAACAGGCATTTGGCATGCACACATAATAGGAGCTCAAATACTTTTGGGCTGAATGAATGAGGAAAATCAGGATGAAGGCTGGGACTAGCACCTTATGTTATGCCAACTCTTAAGGGATTGGAGAATGAGAGGATTCCCCCTAAGGAGAAGCAATCAAGAGGAGACAGGAGTTGTGTCCTGGAAGCTACAGCTTAAAAGCAATCAAATCTGCCAGACTCCTAACTGGATTTCCACCCACTAGACCTCTGAATTATTCATTGAGTCTAGACAGGAGACAGAACACTTATCCATGAGCTTTGGGTATCATAGCTTCTAATCCAGGTTATTCCCTTGGTAACTTGGGTTATTAAGTAAGGATAACGGTGCTTGCCAATTTTAGTTGGGCAAGGTAAGAAGCAATGAATAAAGAAGATTTTAAAATACTTGGCAAAATAGAACAATGTGTTGCAGAAGGAATCTTAATTGATAAACTAGAGATAAGCACATTCACTCTCACGGTTTGAATCATGAACTCTCCTATATGGCTTACAGGGATAAATAGGATGCATTGTCTTTGTTAGCAATGGCTCTGCCTCACTGTGTAAGAGGAAACAAAGGTCTGTGTTTGGGGTTTATCAGAAGGAACATGGTATGAAAGGAAGGCAATAGATTTTTCTTTTCTTTTCTCATTTATTTCTACTTTTTTATTATTGTTTATTTTTTTAACTTGACAAATAAAATTGTACGTATTTATGGTGTATAAATATATTTAAAATAGCTATATGTTGTGAAAAATCTCAATCAAGATAATTAAATCAAGAAAACCAAATGCTAACTTTTTGTGATGGGAACACACCTGTATTCTCTTATTCATTTTCAAGTATACGTAGCATTGTGATTAGCCTTAGTCACCATGTTGTGCAGTGGATCTCTTGAATTATTCCTTCTGTCTAACCGAAATGTATATTCTGGCAAACACCACCCCCCTCTTCCGGAATCCCCTCCCCCTCTTCGGTGCCTAGTACCCACCCCTCCACTCTCTGCTTCTGCAAGTTTGAGCTTTGGGGATTCCAT
This sequence comes from Glaucomys volans, assembly GCA_020662805.1. Classification (NCBI taxonomy): domain Eukaryota; kingdom Metazoa; phylum Chordata; class Mammalia; order Rodentia; family Sciuridae; genus Glaucomys; species Glaucomys volans. The sequence continues at coordinate 41,662 of JAJEJO010002700.1, forward strand.
TTATTAGTGAGATCACCTGATATTTGCCTTTCTGTGCCGGGCTTATTCACTTTGCACAAGGTCATCCACGTTGCAACAAATGACAGAATTTCCTTCTCTTTTATTGAGACTGCAGAACATGCTGCTGTGTATATGTGCCACACTTTCTTTATCCACTGGTCCATCCATGGACACTTAGCTTGATCTTAGCCCATCTCTCGGCTATTGTGAACAGTGTTGCAATGAACACAGGAGTGCAGATATCAAAATCAACATAGATTTAAGATTTAGAAAGATCCCGTGTTCATCTCAGCCCTACCACTCATCAGCCTGGTGATTTAGACATACTATAAACTGATTTTCAAGTTACTCATGTTTAAAATGGGTATCATAAAAATTCCTTGCTTAGAATTATGAAAATTTTTGTGATTGTGTGATCAAAGGTATTAACACAATGCTCAGACCAAGACAGTATTTGGCAAAATAGATAATAAATATCTGTTTCCTCCCTCAGTTCCCCCCCCCTTTTTTTTTACCATTACTCTAACCTAGGGGAAGAAAATGAGAACATAAACCAAAATATTTTTCTAGAAAAACTGGCTAATATGAATTGGTTTTGTAGAGAAATGCTCAAAGGAATTAAGCCCCCAAACTCAGTGCTCCTGCTCATTGTTGAAAGCATCAAAATTCACAGGAATTATACATCTAAGGAAATTTACTCATAATTTCACATGAAAAAATCATCTACATTCAATTTGCTTCTTACACAACCTTCACTTCCCATCACCATAAATATCCATTGGCTTATATTTTGCAGGATTTTATTCTCCAGTAATTTCTTGGTGTTTCTGTGACCCAAGCAAGGTGTCCCTGAGACTGTTTCTTACTGCTTCTTCTGGACACAGCTGGAAATCTGATTGTCTCCAGGACCAGCACCAAGGGCCTCCGCCTCTGTTAAGTGTTGGCAGCAACAAGAGTGTTGCCATGTTACAATAAACAACACAAGACCCCTAGGTCTCCCTCTGGGTTTCTGGAGCAGCTGTTTCTAGCTTTGTTGTTGAAATTTCAGCTCTTTCATTGAAATCCAACACATCTGTCCCCCAGGCAGGAAAGTGCCTAAAGAAGGGACTTCCTCCAAGCGGGCTGGTCTTGTGGCTTTAGACAATGTGAGTCCTGAGTACCTCCAAGGGGCCTGCCTAGGGATGAGCACACCCTGTGATGAATCACTGATGGAGAAAAGTGCCTTTGACCCTGAATGTTCGCAGTCATCGGGATGTTCACAGCTGGGCTTGGCTTTGAAAGGGACGGGGGTTGGGGAGCAGGCACAATCAGGCTCCCTTCAGCTTTACCCTCATGTGGACAACCTGTGCATCTTCTCTCTCATCCTTTCAATTGTTCTTTAGCAGAATCAATTTAATTTGAGAGAACAACAGAGGTATTTATTCCTTTATTTATATGTCAATTGCCTGCTTTTAAGTATCTGTATCATGAATTGACTTCCTACTTCAAAAATATAATTTCAGACCAAAATGGATTCTTTTCTTTTTCCTTTTTAAGAGTGATTGTATGATTAAGCCAAATTTAATTCATATTTTAGGTGATAGAAATAAAAAAAGAATAGAAAAAATATTTCTCTCCCTCATAATTAGGCTTTGCCTGTGAGTCCCTTTGCCACACAGGAAGGGAAACTTCCAGGGAAATGGGGAGCTGTGTTATGGGCAAATGAAATGGAATGCTTGAAGAGGGTAGCTCTTTCCTTCCTGGGATTGTTTCCTAGCCATGTGAACCCCATGGTGGATAGACCTTTCCACCAACCCTGACCTTGAGGCCTCTCTTAGAACTTGTTGCTCTGGAATTACGGCAGCAACCCCTGTTCCTCCTATATCCCTACTTTCTTTCTTCTTATTTTATTTATTTATTTATTTATTTTTGGTTGCCAAATGGCCATAATTAACCAAGTCCTTTCTTGGTTAATTATGGTTAGTCGTTCTTTCAGCACTACTTCAAACATATTTAGCCATTCTTTTAACATGTAATTATTATTCAATTATTATTTTTCCTAGAATGGATAATTTGCTCATTTAAAAATTTTACTCAATTTTATCTGTATAAAAAGGGCTTGGGATGCAGCTCAGTGGTAAAATTTTCCTTGGTTCAGTCTCCCTGATACAAAAAAAAAATTGCTGATAGAATTTCTAGGCACTTTGCTTGTCCACTCTAAGGTACACTGCAGAATATTGGGGTAAGGAATTGACTTTTTAATTCAGAAATTCCTAAATGTTAGTAACTATAGGTCTTTTCTCTAGGAACATGAGGTACTTTTTTGCATAAAGTTGCATAAAAGATTTGATTAGATTGAGACATATTATAGCAATACAAACCACTTAAAATTTAATGTCAGATACTTCAATTCCTAGAGCTCTGCTATCTCTGTAACAGTCATATTAGTGGGCATTGTCTTCTTTCTCCTTTTCTCTCCCCACTACTGAACTGTTATTCACTTTCAATATAGAGTTTCTAGGTTCATGCCAACTCATGTCTTCAGAGCTCTTTCTCTACCCCTAACCAGCTATACTGATTCTTGTCCTAAATGAAGACGGTTCTGTCAAACAGAACAGAACCATTATTCAGTGTGTCATATACCCAAACATCAGTTGTTGAGGCCATGACTCTAATGTATAATGGCTATTGTTAAAACTTGCTGGACTGGTATCTACTTACATATAATTCTTACTTCCTGATGATGTGCAATTATTGCATGTAGATTCATTCTACTTATTATCTAATTACATCTACCTTAAAGTATATCAATCTACTTGTCTTAGTGACTCTGCTAAAATCATGTTTATTTACCTTCTTATTGCATATACTTGAGATTTTCTGCATCTTAGAGCAGTCACCCAAGAAAGACCTGTCTTTCAATTTTATTTTCTAGACCCCTTGGATAAACTTATTATTAAGGACTCTTCCCCAAGTCCTTATATACTGTGTAAATACGGTAGTTGTGGATATGACTGGATCCTTAATAGGATTTCCTTTATTTAGAATCAATTGCTTAATTTTCTGTTCTTATTAGACCTGTTAGCAGCATTTGACAGACTAGATGGTCTTCTGTTCCTAGGAGCTTCCTGGATGCCACATTCTCCTGAGATTTCTTCTACCTCCTATCACATTGGCCATTCTTTTCCATTCTCCTTTGCTAGGTTCATCTCTTCAATGTGACCTCTACTGTGAAAAATGTCAGGATCCTTTATTCATCTCCTTCTTTTCACACCTACCTGGTCTCTTTATCTGATTCCAACCAGTCCATTTTTATATGCTGATGACTCTCAGATCTTTACTTTCCACTGTGTTATACCTCAAAAATTCCTAACTCTAGTTGCCTACTTGACATCTTCTTGTGGATGTTCAGTGGTATCTAACACTTCGTGTGACCATTATGGAACTCTTGATTCCTTCCTGTCATCACAGACCATAACCAGCACTTACATACTTCTTTCTTTCCATTTTAAAAAATGGCTCCCACATCCAGCTACTTGCACAAGCCAAGAATCCTCTCTTTCACTTAATCAACAAAACCTATTTATCTACAACACTCTTGAGCCTGCCTTCTATCATTATCTTGATGCATCCACTTCTCTGCATTTCTATGACTAGTACCTAAACAAAGACATCATGATATTTCTCCTGGATTATTGCAATGACTTCTTACCTGGTATCTCTGCTTCTAGTCTTCTATGTAGCAACCGGAACAAACTTTTCAAAGTGTAAGTCATATCATCTTCATTTAATATTCTCTAGATTCTCTGTCACCCCCTTTCCCAGATCTCTATGGCTTGCAGGACCCTCTGTGCTCTGGGTCTGCTAAACCTTCATTGGTTCCTCAAACACCAAGCTCATTTCCTCCTTATGCCTTTGAATCAGTTCTTCTGACTAGAAAAGCTTCTCTCATATCTTCACTTGTGCCCTTATTCTTTCCTATGTTCTTGCTTCTTCTCAAATGTCACTTACCTCAGAGTGTCTTTTCCTGGGCTCCTACATAGAGTGTCTTCTCAGTCATTTTCTTTCCTATCAGCTTCAGAGCACAAGGGTAGTGGCTACTTGGCCTATTGCTTTAAATTTTTTCATGGTTATACTGGCCTCAAATATATCACATAGAAACTTTTTTTAGTTAGACTCTTGGTTCAACCAATTTGATCAGTTTATCATCTCATGAGACCAGAGATGATCAGTCATTGACATTACCACACTTGAGGGTCCTATGGGTCAAAGCCAAGTGTACATTCTCCTGTCTTAGTTGTCAGACATTGGTCATTTGTATCTTGGAGTCGTTATATAAGCTTTGTTGATAGTCTTTGAGAACTCATATTTTGGTCATTCTCTCCTGAGACCAATGAATAACACACCTTTTAATCAAATCACATATTTCATTGTGTTCATGTTACAAATATGTTTTGTTTTTGTTGCACTAGTCCCGTTTACAAAATACTTAAGGTTTGGTGGAAAGAGTTTAGTTTTAAAAACATGTCTTTTCATGAACTTCTGTCATTCAGAAACCATCTGATATTAAGCAAGACCTTAACACTCTAAGCTTCAGTTTTGTCAAGTACTCAGTTTTCCTGTAGGTAAAACACAAAAAGAAGCAAATAAACAAAAAACTCTCTCTCTCTCTCTCTCTCAGAAATAATATATATGAAAATCCTCTTCACAAGAGTGATAGATTATATTAGCTCATAAATATGAGAAAAACTTTGCAAAGTTTAAATTACATTACAGATAGAAAGGATTAAATGTAAGGTTTGTGTCACATTGATAATGCCTTAAGTACATAGCCATCAGTTTTTGTCATTTTTTAAGTCTCTTTTATGTTTCAAACTGCAGAACAACTGCCCTCTTATATAGTATAATGTTGAATAATTTTTTTAATTCCTTATTTTAAATAAAAGTATTGTGTTCACTAAAACCAGTCCCAACAGTATGATATAAAAATTAAAATTACCCCTTCAACTCAAACCCCACAAGTTCAATCCCCCAGATAAAAGCAGGTAACACTAGCTCACTACTTTCCATTGTCAATACTAACAGTAATTAACATTCCCTCAGTCTTCAGTCAAACTTCACTATCAGTCATGTTTTGTTATAAACACTTTACACATTAACTAATAACCCTGTGGCTCAAATATTAGTGTTTATTTTATTCTTTATGTGAGCAATCTGAGGCACAGAGAATTGAAGCTATTTGCCCAACATCCACAGCCAGAAACAGGCATTTGAGTTCAGGCAGTATGACTCTATAGTCCATGCTCTTAGTCATAACAGTAAAACATGTCTTAGTCACCTTTCCATGTGCGTGTGTGGAGCTCTGCCTAACTTTAGCACCTACAGAACATTCTATTTTATGTCTCTTAATGTATTTACCAGTTCCCTATTGATGAGAATTTTTTATATCTCCCAGGTTTTTCATTATTAAAAATAATGGCAAAAAGTGAAAATGAAAAATTAAGCTGCATTCACAACCTGGTGTTTTTGTGTAACTTTCTAAAAGTGCATAGCTGTTGCATATGGACACCTACTCTTTGAATGACACCACCAAATTGTCCTCTACCATGACTAATGATTTTCCTTGAAGTCTGATTAACTACCAGATGCAGAACCTGTGATTTCTATATGCCTCTATTTTCTTTTGTGCTCTCTCTCTCTCTCTCTCATATCCATGGCGCTGTACTTCAACAAGGAATTTTACCACATGGCAAAAACAGCATTTTAGAAACATTGCTCCTATTCCTATGAGGTACGTCTCTGCACTTGGGCATGGATAAGCAGGCATTTGGTAACTTCCCTGCTTATGCTGCCTGGTACCCTGAGACTGTGGAAAAGTTTCTATGAGATTGTTCAACTTGAGATTCATTCTGACAGATTTATTGGCTCTTAAACATTTACCCAGCCAGAACCTCTAGACCAAGGTTTCACTTTTTTGTACTCTAAGGATAGGTGGGATGAGAGAACTGTGGTGAGTGAAACTACACCTCTCCCCCATCCTGGCAAACTTCTTACAAAATTGAATTCATCCCTTGTTTCCAGTTTAAGGTCTCTTTTCTATCAGAGTTTTTCTTAGTTCATTGGTACATTGATGAAAGTAAATTATCAAGGTCATTCAATCACTATTACCTCATTCAGTCATGAAGAATTTGTTTTGTAAGGGAAATATTGAATAAGATATGGAAACTGTGTCTAAGAAACTTGCAGTCTTCTTCAGCTTTTCTGGGAATGAAGAATGGAGAAAATGACTTCAGCTTAAACAGAAGAGAATTAAAGTAGTCAGGAAGGTCACAATTATATTACCCTAATTTGTAGCTGAGAACAATGCAGCTTACAGAAATGAAATGACTTGCCATTAATTTATTCAGACTACAAAAGTCAGCCCAGTCTCTCTTGTGCCAGTCAGATGCAGGCTCCCAGTGCCTTTTACAGGGCATGTGGCATTTTTCTATGTGCCTCAGGTATATAGAAATGCTGGATAAACTATTACAAAACTCTTTTGCATAGGTGTCCAGGAAAGATAGAGAAATAGGGATAGATGTGCAGTGGGGGGTGGTGGGGAGACAAAGGGTAAAGAAGAAAGGAGGAAGGAAGGTTGGTCTCCCTTAACAAGAGTTTTCTTTGGCCAATGGAATTTGGGGCACAAATTTTCTACTTTCATGAATTTTCATACTTTCTCCTAGTTTGCCAATTGCATACTTAGAAGAAATAAAAGCAAACTTATTTTTTAAATATAAAATTAATTATCATAATAAAATCATAATTATAATTCTATTATAATTGTATTAATATAATTATGTAATTATATTAAATTATAATAAAGTTATAATAAAATTATTATAATAAAATTATTAAATTAATTGCATCTTTCTATTTCATCTTATATCCTTCTTTGCTCTATTGATTATCCAAAGGAAATCCTAAAATCAAGTTTCTGGGCTCCAACCAACCCATCCCCTTAGGTTCATTTACACAAAATATCCCAGTTGAATTAATGATTTCAATCAGTGAAAAAGTCTTTTCTCGAATCTTCTCTTGCATTCAGCAGAGAGCTGGGCAGGATTAGACCTTCCTTGTCTTCACTCAGTCCCGCATCTTGACCTCTAAAGGGGACAGGGAGCTGCTGTGAGATCCTGGCAGAGCTTTCAGACCATCAGCATTAGCTTTTTGGCTTGAGCTCCCACACATATGGTTGGCCTTTCCGCTTTCAAGCAGTGTCTCCTTGCCAGCACTGGGCTGGGTGTCGGCAGGTGGTCTGCTGGCCCCAAAAGCTTTCTGCATGAATTACTGTGTATGGTTTCTGCACACTGAAACTTGGCACGTAGGCCAGGGTGCCTGCGTGCACACACACAGACACACACACACACACACACACACACACACACTCATTTCTCCTGTCCCCTCTGCCCTATTCTCTGTGTTCCATTAGAAGCCATCCAGATTCTTGGTGTGAACGTTGAATCAAAGCCAGACGTTTCTCAAAGAATCACCTACTTTCCATTATGAGTTACCATACTCCATCCCCCTTTTCAGATAAAGCTTCTGTTCTAGTAGTTTCCCAATTTCTAGGCTTCCTTTTTATATGTTTCCAGCTTCCTTCTCCAGTCCTGACTCCAAAGAGCCACATGAATGAGTCGATCTTGTCATTCCATGGCCTTAGAATATTCTATAGCTTCCATCACATTCAAGATAGTGTATATATTCCCTAGATGGCAAGCAAGGTCCTTCATGATGGAACTCTATCTATCCAGTCCTCATCTTCTCCACTCATTTCCCATCTTCCTCTATTGCTATACCACAGGGTTCAGGATGTGACCTGCTTTCTCATGAGTCTCTTCCTTTCTGCATGCTGGACCTGCTGCGTTCTCCACTTTGTCCCCTGGCCAATGCTCTCCTATCCTTCCAAAATCAATTTGAGTGTAACCTTCATAGAGTGTGAAAATGTATCTAGTTATATAATTGTGATCTGTGCACATATCTTTATCTTATACTCCAATAAAATTTTAATTAAGAAAGTTCCCTTTATGAAGCATATTTTTCTCTGGTGTTGAGGACAGAAACGGAGAATGTAGGGTTGACCCAAGGGAATTTGCAATTTGGTGAATACTCGTTTTACATTCAGGATGGTGTCACAGGACAAAAAGGAAAAAAGAAAGAAAAAATCTCCTTGGATGAGTTTAGCATTTGCTTTAAGAAATAAGATACTCAATTGTATCAGTAGGTGTTCTTTGAGTATCTGAGAAGTTTGATTTCTCAGCTTAAATTTTGGCAAGCTCAAATAATTTTGGCAGAAGTTAGAGTATAAATAAACAAATCAGAATTGGAATTTCATTCTTAGCTGGTTATCTTCATCCTTCAGCTTTTAAGGCTTTTGTCACCAATGGACATAAGCTTACTAGCCTGTGCACATCAATCAAATCTTCTACAGACCTTGTTGGTTCATATTTCACCACTATAGTTTAAAATTGATTTTCCTCTTTGGTACAAGGATTATAATTCATTATCTCAATGAATATCTTTGAACCTGTGGGTTTTTTCCTCTAAATATGTGGTGGTCTGGAAATATCAGATTCTGAGATGTTTTTAAAACAATACATTTCCTTCTCTTTAAACCAAGTGGAGAAACCTGGGAACCCTGATATTTGAATAGCATCAGCCATATTGGCCACTGCCTTCTGCAGCCTGCACTGGAGCCAGTCCAGCCATTGCTACAAGAACTCATTGGATTTCTCTTTCACATTCCCTAATAAAGGGCTTTCAGTGTCTGCACAGATGGGAATTCTGCTGTCCCCCTTCTTGTTTCACACTTCCTGCACTTTCTTTGCTAAACATTCAACTTTCCAAAATAGAATCATAGGTTTTTGAGTCTGTGTGAAGGAATTTTATGGGAGAGTGGACAAGGTGTCTATAGCTCCCTGTAATTACCACACCTGAGGTTTTTTTCCTATTGGTTATAAAACAGATAAAGGATTTAGAAGAGGGCTCAGAGGGCTCTCAGAGAACGGTATTGGATTTTCTGTCATGGGCAGACCCATGATGGAGCAGGACATTAATGCAGACAGTGTGAGCAATGAGGAAGGAGAGGACAGAACCCTTTGTTGGTCAGCCTCCCAGAGTCCCTTTCATGAATCTCCCCTTCCTCTCAGCCTTATTTTATTGAACTTCTACATTCCTTTCTGCCTAGTTGAATTCTCTTCATCCTTCAAGGTCTAGTTCAAATCTCACCTCCCCTGGGAAGCCTTCCTGGAACTCTTGACCTAGAAGTGATTTCCCTGTTGTGTGAATACTTAGAGCTCCTTTTTTTTTTTGTGTGTGTGTGTGTGTGTGTGTGGTGCTGGGGACTGATCCCAGGGCCTGTGCTTGGGAGGCAAACACTCTACCAACTGAGCTATATCCCCAACCCCTAATAACTGTATATACTAAACAAAGAAAATTTACAGTAGTAATAGCTAATGAAATAACTGATATCAGCACTCTTTCATGACACAGGTTTCAGGGTCTTTCATTTGGTAATTACTCAACTCAATATTTGTCCATTTACTTTTGTGCTTAGTGGAACTTGAGGCCATGAAAATAGAATTTAAGAAATCTTTCTGACAGGCAGATATGCTGCCTTGACACTGCTGGAGCAAAGTGTATAAGATTGATAAAAACCAGCATAACAGAAACAAATCTTGAGCTGGTATGTACTGTATGCCAGGTGTTGTGGTAAGTGATGCACATTCATTATCTCTCTTAATCTCAGTTTTTCACCCCAAAACGATCAGAGTGGTTGCAAAATGCTTGCAATAGGATCATATAAATAAATGAAGGTAGCATAGGAAAAGGAATACAAATACAGTAAGTCAGATAAAAATCCTAGGTTCAATCATTACTCAAAAATACATGTTGTTATCATCAGCTTTTTCACTGCTGTGACCAAAAGAACTGATGACAAAATTTTTAGAGGAGGAAAATTTTATTTTAGGTCTTTTAGTTTCTAAGGTCTCAGTCCATAGATGACTGACTCCATTCCTCTGGACCCTAGGTGAGGCAGAACATCATGGTGGAGAAGTGTGGTAGAGGAAAGTGGCTCAGGACATCACACCAGGAAGCAGAGAGAGATTCCCTGTACCATTGACAAAATATATACCCTAAAGGCATGCCCCCAATGACCCACCTCCCCCAACCACATCCTATTGGCCTATAGTTACCACCTAGTTAATCTCTATCAGGGGATTAATTTACTGATTAGGTTAAGGTTCTGATCATATATGTTGCATCAACTGCTTTCTTATTACTGATCTAAGCATAGGCCAATGTCCTCTTGATGAAGAGCAGAATGGCAAAGTCCTTTCTAAAGGAAGTGGCAAACTATTGGGTCTAGGTATGCAGGTGAAGTTGTTTTAACTTACTCTAAGAGTCAGAAGAGCTCTGTGCATTTCAGGAAATTCTCTGTGGATGTTGTCTTTTACAACCCCAACTCCCTGCTATCTGTCCCAGATAATTATTCTTCTATTTTCAACTAAAAGCTGCATAGGTCATGGTATAGCACCTATTAACACCTATAGCATGCTCAGGAACAGTCTTTAGAAAACTCAGTCCTATAAGCAATCTGGAGCTTTAAACATTGATTTTCCAGTGGGGAAAATGAAATTCAAACTCCTTTGCATGATTTATAATGCTTTTGACAACCCAACCTCAACCTGCTTTTCCAGACCTAATTTATTGTCCCCTTTTCAGCATCTTCATGCTTCATTCCCACCAATCTGTAGAGATCCATGAATGTACTCAGTGCTTTCACTCACAGAGACCTCATAGAATTCCCCCTCCTCTCCCACTTTTCTGGCTTCTCTGCCTAGAGGAGCTTAAAGGGTGTTTCACCTTTTCTGTGAACCCTGCCCAATTCCATTGAACAATCAGTCTTACTCATTACTGGATTCCCAAAGAACCTTGCTTATATCATATTTTATGATCCTCTTTTGTGTGCTTCTCTGGTTTTTCTGCCAAACTGTGAGTTCCTCCAGGGTAGAATGTGTCTTATTTATCTTTGTAACCTAGCATTGGGAACATAGTCTGACCTGAATTTATTTCACCTAATATTTATTGAGTGCATCCTGCACTGACAAAGCAAGCTGGGACAATTCCCATCCTGTGATGCTAAGTAAAAAATGATGAGCTGTTCCACAGGTGACCAAAATGTGTTTCCATATTCTCTGAAGCCATGTAGATGGATTACTCAATATGGCTCAATATAGGAAAGGTTGGCCCAGTAAAGAGGCTGAATCACAAATTGTTTCCATGAAATTCTTTTCTCCCTAACAGTATTTCCCAGATTTGAAAAGCTCTAAAGGAAAGCTTTCTTGTATGTTGTCATTTATTTCAAGTGTCTTCTTTTATTTGTGTAGCATCTGACATACCAAAGAACTTTATAAAATTAGATTTGGCATGTGGATGCCTTACTTTATCCCACAACATAACATGCACTCCTAATATGTAAAACAGAGTAACCATCCCAAGAGACCTTGATAATATTGCAGCAGAGGTAAGAGTAGAGTCAGAAAAAAGAAACAGCTAGCTTTCTCCTTAATATCCTGACATGCACAGGACATTTAAGAACTAAAGTACTATATTTAATTGTCATTGAAAGAGCCTATTTGGATGGAGGTCACAGATGTGCAGATCTGATCTTATTTCTGGACTTCCAGAGCTTTCAATCATTCATTCATCACAAAAAGTCGTATCATACACATTTGGAGCCACGTAAGCACTGCAGAAATGTGAAAACATTGCCACAAATGGAGTTTCAAAATGTGTTGAGCAATAGAAACACTTTGGATATAGAAAGTAAAACAATATTTTAAAAGCTGCTTTGAATAAAATTGTTTCTGGTTATACATTAACCAACCAACCAAAGTTAATGTCATGAGGGGAAGAGGAGACAAATCTTGAGGAAGGAATATTATCATTTTGTAAGGCATTCTCCTGAAGGGATGCCTCTACAATAGTTTTAGGCAAAAAGTAATGGGCCTCAACAAGCTCAGAAAGTTTAAGGATTATGAGGACCTTAGGTTCTCAAATTCTGCCACCTACATTTCCTCATCCCATGTCTTAGGGTCCTATTCTTTCCCTGTCAAAGCCCTGACTTGACTTTAAGATTTAATGGGGCTTCCCTTTCTCTGCAATTTGACTCTCACAAGCAGGTCCTGGGCCTAATTTTCAGGTTAATCTGCTTTCTTCCTAATAGTCAAGGGCCTCTGAGTGCTGTCAGAGAAGTCTTTTTGTTGGTACATTATGCTCTGAATTAATGGTTGGTTAGGTAAGTGTGTGAACTCCACAACCCTTATAATTACCATTGGTACCCCATATCTCAAGTGTTGGTGAGTTTGTGGATGCCGATATCCTATCCCTCTTTCCCTCTGGTGAGTTTCCTTGTAATTTGTGGTTGGCAGCATGTCCCTCCTATGATGGTGTTCATCCTTGGGTAGCTAGTGTCAATGTTCCAGAAATATCTGCTGTATCTTCATAATCAAAGTAATTGTATCTCAAAGTCAAGACAAAACACCAACAAATACAGAAGCCAGAATCCATAGATGTATATCAATTTGCTTATATTTTACAAACTGAATGATACTTGTAATAACTAAAGAAATTCCATGTAGTTTCCAGCATGCAATAAAGTTTAAGAAGTTCTTAATCCATTGCTATTAGTAAAATATTATGTTCTTCTGCCATCCTCATAGTGATTTTCATTTATTTTTTAAATAATGTTTCTATTTTAGTTTGCCATTTTTAAAATCACTTTTATTATATTAGAACTCTCTTTGCTAATACTCTTTTGGATAAATTAGCTGATAGGAGAGGGTATAATAAACTCATGTGTAGCATTACATCAAGTATTAAGGGGCCAGGAAAAAATGACTTTTGCATCACTGAGCTATCTCTTCCCTCATCTCCCTGTCCTTAAAATATTAGGCTTGATATTTCACTTAGAAGACCAGAATTTCATGCCCAGTTTTGTCATTTATTGCTTCTATGTGCCTCAACTAAGCCTCATGTTCCTTGCATGTTAAGTAGGGACAATCAGAAAATATACTTTCTGTCATTCCAACACTACTTGTCCATTCTTCTCTAGTCACATCATGCCATATTCTCTTCCTTTGACATACTTCTATATTGTTTTTCCTCTACCTGAGATACTCTTCCTGATACTCTTCAGTTGTCTGGCTTCTTATCCTTCAGGCCTCATCTCAAATGTGGCCTTCACTGTTCTACCTAAAGATCACCTCATAAACTTCACTGTCCTGGCACACTGCTTTTGTCATAGTGCAGATTACAATCTGTAATTATTTTATGTATGTACAAAAAATTTGTTTTCTGTATATTCAACTAGAATTAGATCTTTTAACTGCAATGCTAGTTCAGGGTTTGGCATAAAATAGAATCTTAAATGTTTGTAAAACATCTAATTTACTTCATTGAGCTAGAACCTATTAACAATGTAATATATGTGAAAAACATTTTAATTATATTGCTATCTGTACTATCCTTTAGATGCAAATAATGTTTCATAATGATCAAAATTGTTCCTCAGGTGAAAAACTTGATGACATCAAAATAATAATATCTTTATGAATTTTAAGATTTTTATTGTATAATAATGCTTCAAATGCTCATGTTCATTTTCTTGCAATATTTTCTTGAAATGTGTCAGATACATTATCTTTAGTAAATTAAGTATATGCAAAATTTGAATTAGGAAAGAATGACAAAATTTAAGAGCTCTACATGTATAAATGATTAGAAATAAAGTAAAGAATAACTTTCCTCTTTGTCCATCAGCCAAATTTTTCAAGTTCCTTTCATGTTGGAATTGAGGGAGAAAAGCAGTATAGAACTGAAATAAATGCACTTCTGGAAAGCCAATCACAGGCGTGCCCATCATCATTGAGCCCTGTTTAATTTAGCATTGGATATGCCTAAGAATGAGCAACTTCCGCTGTCAGTGATTTGTATCCATAATCAGAAGAAAGTGAGGCATAAAGTTCAGGTGCAGATTGACATTCTCCAGCCTGCTGAAGGAAGGAGATCATGACCTTTCAAAGCCACAGGTAATCACTTAAAGTCCATTTTCTTCTCAACCACCTGGAACATCCAATCAAGAAGCATCGATAAAAGTCTCAGATTTTGAATTGCAAAATGATGCCCCAAATAACTAGCTATTACACAGAGAGCTGGGGCAAGGAAAAATTAACCAGGCAGTAGATTTTTAAGAGAAATTTGGCTTACATCTTTTACACACATGGTGGAGGAAACTTATGTTGTAAACCTTTTTACCAAAACAAAATCTTTTGTGACTTCAATTCTTTCACTAGTTTAATGGTAAGGTGTCCTGGAATCACCACTGAAATACATAGAATAGAAATGCTGATCTCTAAAGCTCTTGGAATTGGTTAGCATCAATTGCAAGTCCACCTCCATGTCACAGTGTACTTGCTGGCTCTCACAGGCACAGGGCCTACCTCTACTAGTAATTTTCCCCGATTGCAACATCATAGACTACTTCCATAGGAATAAGGAAGACATGTTATAATTTGGGACTTAATAATTGTCTGGAGGCCTTGGAGTTTCATCACTTTCCATTTCACATGGGGACAAGATAGGAAAGAATATGACTGATAATGATATTTTGAATACCTGCAATGTGCCAGGTTCTATTGCATGTATTCATTTCATTCAGCACTCCCTATAATACTCAATGATTTAAAAACAAGAAGTGACAAGGAAACAGACAAATCGCCATTGGGAGAATATAAGTGACAAATGTATGTGACAGAGCATGGATGCAAACTCTTCTCAAACAGACTCCAAGGCTCATACTCCTTCCACTGTACTATTTGATTTTTGCCTGAAGTTTATTAAATGTTTAATTTCTCTTCTCATCAATGCTAAGGCCAATACTCAGTGAGGGGCAGATTAGACCTCTGACTTCCAGAGAATGCTCCCTGTGTTTGAATTTAAATTCACCTCCTTAGAGAATTTGCAGGGGCTCACAACAGTGCCTTTTGACCTTTGTAGTCAAGGTATGAACATCTTAGCAACAATGAGTCTCCTTCTACCATTGAAGATGCTCAGGAGATGAAGGTGGTTCCTTCTGGAGACTACATCCTTGAGTTTCTGAAGCAGTAACTCTCATCAATTGTAGTTGCTCTCAGAAGTGGTGGGTCTCACCTCTGTTGCCTCCCTGTCATCCTTTACTTTCTCTGCAATCAATACAACCCCTTGGCAGCAAGTGTTCTTTCTGACCACTGGTAGGATGACTCATCAGCATGATCCTGCATGGACTCTTCAGTCTCAGGTTACCCAATAAGTGACTGTGAATAAAGACACATAGATCTTAGGAGGAAATTATTGCAATTCCTATGCAAATTTCCACTCAGTACCATACCTTATCTGCTCCCCTCAGCCCTATAACATCACTTAAAGCCAGGAAGTTCTCATTCTACTCTTCATTTCTAAGCAGAATTATTCCTCAAGGAGACAGGAATAGGAAACTACTTACTGTCTTCTCGAAATGCCTGAATTCAGGTTTATAAGGAGGGAGTGAAGCGAAAGTACAGACTCTCCCTTCTTGGGCTTAGAAGTATTTAAATCAATCAAAGAGAATCCAAGAATTTTGGGGGTGGTTTTAGGTAGTTACATGAGGGAACATGTTGAAAGCAAATTCCCAGCCTTCATTTAAACATCAGCCCCATCCCAACCACTCCCCAGCTAACATCTCATGAAATAGAGAGAAATCCTCCCCACTGAGCCCTGCCCAAAATTTTATGAGAAAAAAGGGAAAAAGACCACTCTTGTTGTGAGCCACTGTAACAGAAAATATAATCCAAACCTAAAGGGCCTAATTCACCTCTGAATCCCTCTATAGCACTCATCTATCATTAAATAATGCTGACTTAGAAATTCTTTTTTAATGTATTTAGGGAATATATTACCATTTCAATGATTGGTTTCTTGGAGACAGATTCCTTGTACTACCTTTTTTGAGTTATCTGTATCTTCTAACACAGTGACTTTCGAAGCAGTGGGTACTCAGCAAATATTTCTCACTTAATTAAATCAGACATTATATGTTCTATAAAATAAAATAATTTCTTACTATGCAAGTTCTGCAAAGATATGATTTGGTACAGAGCAGACATATTAAGACCCATCTAGTTACTGGGGATATAAGAACACTGACATTTAAGATGCTGAAGTATTTGCATGATAGAAATGCACATAATCACCAATTCTCAATCCCCTGAAGTGGTTATTTAATGCTCCACTGCAATTTGATATCCAAATCTTGGAATTTATTTAAAAAGTCAAACCACATTAGAGCTCTATCACTCAACATGGTTTTCTGATTAATGAGTCACAAAACAAATGAAGCAAGTTTTCAGTTAATGAGCTACAAATAAATCTATCTGTAAATACTAATTACCATTAATCTCCAAATTAGTTACACTTTAGGTTTATTCTCTTTGTATTTCCATTAATTTATTTCCTTTACCCTAATCAGTTAAGTTTCATCTAAAGATAATTATAAAGATATGATTTCCAGAGGGGAAGTATGGGGAACTCTACAGACCTGTTTCCCTACAAAACAGCCTTAACTGGTACAATCATTTAAAACACCTAGCAACTATTTAAAGTATTAGTAAATTATCTAAGGGCATACAGCAAATGAAGAAACATGTATTCAAAAAATATATGTGGTCAACTAATCTTGACAAGAGTGCCAAGAATATGTGATGGGGAAAAGAGTCTCTCTTCAATAAATGGTCCTTAGAAAATTGTATGTCCACTTGCAAAAAAAGGAAAATGAAAACTGAATATTCACAGGCAAAAAATTAGTAAAAATTAAGTAAATGGAATATCTGAAAATATAAAAGAAACAGGAGGAAAAACAGGGGAAGAAAATAGGGGGAAAACTCCTTGACATTGACCTTGGTAATGATTTTTGGATAGGACACCAAAAGCACAGGCAACAAAAGCAAAAATAAATAGGTGGAACATCAGACTAAAAGGTTTCTGCATAGAAAAGGACATGATCAAAAAAAGGAAAAGGCAACATGTAGAATGGGAGAAAATATTTGCAAATATATTGCAGGTAAATGGATGCTGTTGGAGAATATCATGCTAGGTGAGATAAGCCAATCCCCCAAAACCAAAGGCTGAATGATCTCTCTGGTAAATGGATGATGATACATAATATGGGGTGGGAGGGAGGCAAGAATGAAGGAAGGATAGATTGCATAGAGGAAAAAGAGGAGTGGGACCGGGTTGGGGGATAAGAATAATAACAGAATGAGACAAATATCATTACCCTATGTACATACATGATTCCACAAATGGTGTGACTCAGAAAAACAGCAGAGGTAGGGAGGACAGGAGGGAAAAAGGAAATATTGGGGAATGATATTTGTTGAATTATATTGTAATATTATGTGTATATATGAATATGTAAAAACAAACTCCACCATTTGTACAACTATAATGCACTGATAAAAATATGGAAAAAAAATTTGCAAATATATCTAACAAGGGGTTAATATTCAAGATAGATAAGGAACTCACACTACATAGCAAAAGACATTTTTTAATGGGCAAAGGAGGCACAGAAAGACAAAAACCATGTGTGTGTGTGTGTGTGTGTGTGTGTGTATTTATATATTATAGCATAGTATATGGTATGTATGCATACATATATGTAAATAAAAATATTAATCAGTCATAAATCCTGCCATTTGCAACAACTTGGATAAAACTGGAAGACCTTACACTAAATGAAATAAGTCAGACACAGAAAGACAAATTCTGTATGATCTCACTCATATGAGGAATCCAAAATAATTGAACTCAGAGTGGAAGAGTGGGTGCCAGAGGCTGGAGGGTGAGGGAAATGAGAAATGTTGATCAAAATGTACAAACTTTCAGTTATAAGATATATAAGCTCTGGGGGTGTAAGCAGAAACTGAAAATCCTAACCTGAAATTTATTAGAAATGTAAGGAACTCAGAGTAACCAAAATATATTCAAAAAGAAGAAAAAATGGATTTTCACTTCCTAATTTTAAAACTCACTATAAAGTAATCAAGATAATATGATACAGGCAGAAGAATAGACTTAAAAATCAAATAAATACAATTTAGAATCAAGATTTCACCCTCACATCTATATTCAATTGATTTTTATCTAGAATGACAAGACGATTTAATGAAGGAAAGAATTGATTTTCAACGTACATTGCTAGGACAACTGGAAATTCATATGCAAAAAGAAAAAGACCCCTATTTCACACTACACACAAAAATTAACTCTCAAAATGGAGTAGCAAGTTAAAAGTAAGCAATACAAATATAAACATTCAAAGATACAGGTATAACTCTTCACGACATCGGATTAGGCAATGATATCACAGATAAAGCACTAGAGGCCCAAGCAAGAAAAGAAAAAAATAGATAAATTGAACTCCATCAAAATCAAAAGCTTTTGTGCTACAAGGAACATCATAAAGAAAGTTAAAAGACAATCCACAGAGTAGCAGAATATGTGTCAATCACATATCTGATAAGGAATACGGAGCTTTAAATGACTAAATAATAAAATAAAAATAACTTGATTAAAAATTGAGCAAAGGATCTGAATACACATTTTTCCTAAGTTATGCTGTAAGTTACTGATGAAGCCAGAATTTGAAGCCAGAGGTCCTGTCTCTTAGTCAGGTGCCCTTTGCTACAATAGCTGCAAAATAGCTTTGGTTTTACCTTGTGATGGAAAGCCTGTGAATTGTCCTTTCTCTGTTGTTTATGCATTGGAGAAAAATGCCATCCTTTTTCAATATCTAATGCAGATCAATGAAAATGTTGGTAACTGTTCCAAAGATCAGTTACTATCAAGTAGGAGAAGCAGCAGCTAAAAAAGACCAGGGTGGCAGGGGTGAGTTAAAACTTTTTGGATGTGACCAAGTTGGCTAACTTTCTAACAAAATTTGGTGCTTCCTCACTTATGTAGGTATGCAGGGATATAAATGGCAGTCAATATGTTCATGTAGCAATTTCTACTACTGGATGTGCAGGTGGGGATTTTAAATGGCATGGATCCTTTCTCCACTTTCTCTTTCCCTTTCCACTAGCTGCTGAGCATTCTGAATCCCTAGGGAATGGCAAAAGGCAATAACAATGGAGAGACCTATGTTCTGAACCCTCATGTGGAGGGAAGCCACTGAGACTGTCCAGGGAGAACTCTTACAGGAGCAAGAAATAAGCTTTACTGTATTAGACCATCAAAAGTCGTGGGTTTGATACAATAGTTCACACCTGAGTTCATGTTCTGGGAGATGGAAGAAAATATGGGGCAAAAGAAAAGCTGAGGGATGTCAAAAATATGGGTTGGTAGGTATAAAAATTGTGAGACACAGAGTCATTCCAGCTAAACTGGGAAAGGACCTGCAATAAAACAGGAGCATTGTCCACACTGCGCCCTCCCCAGCTTCTTCAGTCAGTATATCTTGTTGCCTTGCCCTGCTAAGCACTGTGGTTTCTATTTCTCTCCA
This sequence comes from Glaucomys volans, assembly GCA_020662805.1. Lineage (NCBI taxonomy): Eukaryota > Metazoa > Chordata > Mammalia > Rodentia > Sciuridae > Glaucomys > Glaucomys volans. Next base: position 61,259 of record JAJEJO010002700.1, read on the forward strand.
TTCCTGTTTTCATTACCTGAAGCTGGATCATCTTCATCTTTTGGTGGGTTTACTGGAAATACTTTCTAACTAGGTCTGTATTTTGTAGCACACAAATGGGATTAGGACCCACTTCTCTAGAACTTTTTCAATTAATTCCCAAAGTGATTACAGTGAGGTTCAGACTCCTTTGCAGGACACACATGGCCCTTTGATGCCATGGCCCCTGTTTCATCTGTAACCTTCCTATAACTGCAGCTTATTGTCATCAAATTGTTTTGGCTATCTGAGTGGATCATGCCTCTTGTGTCTCTTAGTCATTGCATGAGATACCCTGCTACCTGAAATGACCTGCCTCATCCTTTCTCCCTTCTTCCCCACCATGTCCCTCCTTACCAGAAGTTCCATTTCCACTCACCCTAGCTGTGGCCTCCTCTCTAAAGATTTTTCAGACACACACAGGCAGGATTAACATCTTGTTTTCTGTTTGTTCTTAGTACCCTGTTCACACCTCCATCAAAGAATTTTCATACTCCCAAACTATTTGTCTATCAGAATCTTCTGTTAGACTGATCCTTGAGTTCAGAAACACTATTCACCACTGAATCTGAGTATGCTGTGGGTATTTGGCATGGAGCAGGTGCTCAGTGGGTTTTTTGGGGGGGTTCTTTTTTTCTGTTTTTTGATGGTTGTTTTTGTTTTTGGACTCAGTGGATGGTTGGGATGGATGCCTATTTGGTACAAGCCTAAGAAAAGGAAAGGTTGAAAAAAAAAAGAAAAGAAAAGAGAAGGTTGTATGTAAGACAATTAACAATGCCGGTTAACTATTAGTGAAAATAGACTCACATTTTTTTCTATAAATTTATTTATTTAATTTGCAAGGTTTTGACATATAATTTTCCAAAGCTCCTGTATTTGGCTTTTTTAAAGGACTTGATTTATTGATTAATTATTAATATGTAAGTAGACAAGCCAGTAAGTCTCACTCTTATTCTCCAAGCAAGCCAGAACTTGAAGAAACCTGGTTGACTGGTCTTGAGGAATAAAGCACACATGAGATTAAGACTTTGGCTCCAGAGTCAGAGGTGTCTGGGTGGAGTCCTGCCATAACACAGAGCCATGTGGCCTTGGGCAATGAAATAATGTTTCTAAAGTCTTTAGTAGAGTCCCTGCTACATAATAAGAGCCCAACAGCTGATAGCAACAGGGATCAGTGTTATATTTGCCACAAATATTAATATTAATTTTATCACTATCTTGTCCTAATGGTGTTGTCAGACTGTGACTAAGGCATCACCCCGGGGGTTTGTACACTGTGTGCAGGAAAAGTAACCAGGAAAGACTAGCCCTATTAGGTCACTGGGGAAGACCTAAAGCTCCTCATTGGACAGACAAGAAAACCCACACTAAGCAGAGTTGGGAGACCTGCTCCTAGTCACGTAGCTAGCCAGGACAGAGCTGAGACTCAAACCAGAACTTCTGATTCCAAAGCCAGTTCTCTTTCCACTACAGTGCCCGGCCTCAGGGCATTAGCATTTCCATGTCCCACAGGCTTCCACATCCTAAGATCAAATAGGACTTCATATTCCAAATATGCATACAGGGACTATCTGTTCTCCTCTCTCTATTCATAGGGACTTGGGATTGTGGACCCAGAGGGCATTCTGCCCATGCTTCAGTGCTTTCGGATATGGCTCCCCTCCCCCAGGGGCTGCTTCTGCCAAGGGGTCAAACTGCCTCTAACAGAAACCAAAGTGCCTTTTCACAGAGTTGCTTCCCAGGACTGGGCTCAAAATGTCATCTACCCACTGTACTCCAGAAGCCCAGAGACCCCAGGGATTCTGTGCTGGGTAGATGCCTATCATGGAAACTGAACATGACATTTGAGTGAACATCAGGGTGTGTCGAGTCTCTGAAGTCAGGTTCTCAGTGCAAACTGTGAAAGCAGGTAACACACAGCATTCAGGAAGTCAAAGATTGTTCAAGTCTGATAGGAATTGAAGCCTCATGTAGTCTGAACTATTTATTTTGCAGAGGAGGAGATCTGGGCTTAGAAAATGTCCAGGATTTTGTGGTAGTTGTTGTGGGGTGTCTCCTAGGTCCCACTGCACTGTCCTTTCCATCATATTCATACACATCTTTCTGGGGAATTATAATTGAATAACTCCTCTAGAGAGGCATAGAAACCTGCTTAGGATATCCACCATTATTGGGAGAAGCAGGTCTTTACTTAGGCCATTGGTAGTGATCAGAAGCACCTCCTAAGGATGGGATGGTTGGGGGGTTTGTGAGAAGCCTAAAGGCAGGGCATATAGAAATGTGATCTAGAACTGTTTTGAGAACCATGCTCACCACTGGCTCTTCAGCGTACGGAGGAATGTGCTGGAGAGGCAAAGTATCATTAGGACTGTGGGTTAATCAAAGGCCAGATCCAGGAGAGTGGCTATCAGGCACCCAGTTGCAGGAGTTGATTAACTCTTTGGGGGCATTGGAGAATACGTGTTGTCCCTGGCACCTCTACTATTCTTAACCTACTGCCCCTCTGTAGGTGGGTGGGAAATCTTGAAGAGATCACATGGATTGATTAGTTCCTGGAAGCTTTGATGTCTTTAAATCCTATAGGATATTGATGTCTCAGAACCTTCCAGGGCTCCCTGAACCAGAATTTGTTCCAGTTAGACCTACAGGTAGCATATAAAATATCCTCTATTCTCAGTCTCCCACCTTCAGGACCTTCCCCAGAGTCCTCAATCATTTATGTGCAACTCCCTAACTCCCTACAGTATGGCACTGCCTTGTCAGAGGGCCAAGGAGATCTGTCCATAGCAGAGGACGTTTCACAGATAATGGAGAGCACAAAGTGGATCAGAAAGGGAAAACACCTGGTGAGCAATTAAATTCCATCCCATTTAATGCAGGAAACAGCATTTCTTTATTCTTAAGCCTCTATTATCTTCCTTGGTCCCCAGTACATGGAAGAGACTGCATAAATTTCCAACCAATGATTCGGTAAATAAATGAATGAAAGAATAAAGTGAGTGCTTGAGTTAATGAGTAAATGAATGAATCATCCAGATTAGAAAATGAGTGCTGAAAAATACAAAGGGAATTGCAAAACTTTGATAACAAATCCAGAAATTTGGTTAAATTCGATGATATAGAAAGATCATCTGTTTAAATAATTTCCATTAAAATCTCCTCTTTCATTCTTTATTCTCCAGAACTCTGTAAAACAAGGAAACTATAAATGAATTATTTAATTCCATGTACATTTGAAGTAATTTTTGTATTATTCCTTTCATTTCTGTAGCTAATAGAACTTTTTTCCTCATGAGCTAGTTTTCATTTATACTCTCTCAAGGGTCTTATCTATGATCACCACCTGGCCTCATCATCACCAAATTCATTAACACCATGGTAGGAAAGAGGCAAATGGAAATATGAGAGCAAAGAGGTGAGGAGGGGTGTTCTAGAGGCAGACAACCTTGCAGACCTGAGTCCTGGGTCCACCCTCCTCACAGCACCTTTGCACAAGGTACTTAGCCTCTGGATTATAATGGAACTTACCTGTGGGCATGATTGTGAGGACTCACATAAGGAAAGTACTTTGCATCCTTGTTATCATACAGTTAGTGCTCAATTTCATTTTTCATACTGTATTGCTATATTACTGTGTTATATTACAGCATATTGTATAATATCATATTATTTCCTATCAATCATACGATATGATATATATAATTTTATATAGCAGTATTATACATAACAGTATTGTATTATATAGCCATTATACATAATATGTAAGAAATATAATGTAATATATCACTATAGCCATTATATATGTGTGTATATGTATAATTTATGTAATATATGTTATATATTACATACGACATATATAGCCAGCAGTATATTGGCTGTGGCTTTGTTAAACCAGTGTCTGGATGTGTTGACCTAAGTAACCTATTCCATGCAGCTCTCCTCCAATCAGTTCATCTTTTTCTTCCCAGACTCAGACCATCCTTTTCTGCTCTCTTCTGTGCACTCTAAAGGTTGAACCCAGGGCTCTACTTGGTTTTCCCCTGAAACATGAAGGTAGTTGAACTGTTCTGACCTTCCCAAAACATGCCCCCTTCCTTCCCATTCAGAAGAAGGCAACTGAGCACAGAGTCCTGATATGAGCCTTGCTTTTAGGGGAGGAAAACCACTTCCAGTCTTCTTTTTAACCTGAATTTCACCCTTCCCCTCCAGCATTCCAAACTCCCGCTCACTTGCCTCAACAAGCCAGATTTTGGAATTGGGCAGAATCGTGAATGTTTACAGTTATTAGAGCTCAAGGGTAAGGCCAGAGTTGAATCTCACTGGTTATTTCACTGACTGCCTCCACTGAGGCAGTCAGGGCCAGGGCAAAGGTAGGAAAAGGCCAGGGGTTTAGAGTAGCCTTGGGTTACTGGCCCTATCCATCTTCAGGGAAGACATGACACCAAGTTAGAGAAAATAAAGTACGTTGACACATGTAATTATATATGCTCAATCCTGAGCAAACACTGTTGGTTGATGTCTCCTCTCCTTTTCATGTTCTTCAGCTTCTAGGATCCCAATTTTATAGGGTATAGCAAAACACTCAAGGAAGATGGAGCTCTTCCCTCAGCCTGAAAGAATGAAGGATAATCAGCTTATGCCAAGCATAGAAATTTCATTCTCCTATTCCCATGATTGTTTTGGGAGTAGGACAGTAACCCAGTTCTGAGCAATGAGATCAAATGGACGGTCTAATGGTGGGTTATACTCAGAAGATTTTTGTTTTCTGCTATAAAGAGAAGCAGCAAATTCCTTCCTCCCTGATTTAAATGCAATTAGGTATGAACCTGGTACCTGGAGCGACAACAACCATTTTGTGGTCATGAGACAACAACCCAAAGAGCAAAGGTAGAGCAGTAACAAGAACATGGGGTTTTTGGTGATATCATTGAATTGTTGACCTAATCTGGAACAATCTGTTTCTAGACTTTCCATGATTTGTGAGATGATTAAAATTTTCTATTGTTGCAGCCACCATTTTTCTGTTACTTGCAACCAAAGACATCTTGTATCATATAAACTCTATTGTAATTTGTTCATTCTCACATTTGTAAATTATATTTTATTGATTTTTTTGTATTCCTGGCACTGAATAAAAGACTGGCACTTAGTAAGACTTCAATAATTGATTGAAAAGGCATTAGATGCAGGATCCAATTTTGGGTTATATAAAACTTTCAATTGTCTCATTGCAAATTCATTTCTGTCTGTTACGGGGCAAAAGAATGATTGAGAAGCACTATGAAAAATGTCCACAATAAAAACACGCAGTGTTATTTATCATAAATTAATAAATAATGCCTGGTATAGTGGCTACTGCTGAGAAATCTCTCTTGAAGATTCCCAGAAATTCCTGTCAGCCACAGTTAGACCTAAGTCTCTGGTGATCATTGCTTCTGGACCTAAATCAGTGTACATAGCTGTGAAGTATTTAAAGTGATATTGCTCTAGAAAACCTAGGACATGTGTTTTGTACATTTAGTACAGATTTCTTTAATATCTTCTGCTTACCAAGCACTTCGTTAAGCACTGGGGATGAGAAATGAACCACCACATAGCCCTTACCTGTGGAAAGCTTAAGTGCCAATACAAAGCTACTGACGACCTACAAGGAAGTGGTCACAAATCTCATGCCCAGTCTTCTTAGAATAGCATGGGGTGACCACTGAGTTCATTCAGAAAACCAAATTCTTAGGCATTTATTTTTGATAATGTTCATGAAATGGTGAAATGGAAACTTCTAGGCTCAGTCCTCCTGAGCCAAGTCTGTTTTGGAAGGTGACTTTCTGCTGTAGTTGCACTTGTTCTTCAATGTGTACCTCACATCCTCCAGAGGCACCCCTTTTCCCTATTCCAAGGAGAAAAGTGGTTTGGGTGAAGATTTGGGAGGGTTATGAATAGTGCCTTGCTTCCCTATGAATTAGCACATACAAAGAAAATACTCATCAGACCCCATTCACCTCCTAGCTAACTGAAGAAGGCCAGAGATCTTGTGCTCAGCCCCATTGGTCCCCCAGGCTCAAGAGCTCCTCTCAGTTCCACATGGACTATAAGTGCACAGAAGCACCAAACTTGGAGCTATCAATTTCCCCACTAATCTGCCTTTTGTAGAAATTGCTGGAAAACTGACTTTTCTATCCCTCTTTCCTAACATGAGCCTTCCCACCATCCCTTAAAGAAATTTTTCTCTGCTCTCCTGTCATTAAGCTTTTAGAGATGTCCTGGCCTTCTGCTAGTTGCTCCAGCTGTATTTTTCTCCTTGGAGAGGCATGGATACCAAAGCCCGACTGGGAAGGAGTCCCAGTTCCTCCACTTAACAGCTGTTGGATTCAAGTTAGGGTCACTCCTTGTGGCTCAGTTTCTGCATCTATAAAATGGAAATTTACCACCTTTGCCCTCAGAATTCCCATCTTGGGCTTTCAATTTACCAGCTTGCATCACTGACCCCTCTCTGAGCTGATCTCCTACTGTCGTTCACCTAGCAGACTCACATTTATGGAACCGCAAGTATAACCAACGCTGTATTTAAGACTCATCTGCAACTAGTTTATGCACCTTGTGAAAAAAGTCTTAAAATTGTAGATGTACTACTTGTGCCTTTTTAATGTACATATGTTACACTTTAATAAACAATTTATTTAAAAGTTTTAGTCATGGTAAACCCACTGAGCCAAACAGGGCTTACTTTCTCACTTTGCTCTTTTTCCCTCTGTTGAGTTCAAATAGTTGCATGGTGAGTATATACTTATTTTAGAAAGATACTAAAAAACAGCAAAAGAATGAAAATAAAAAACCCACCTATGCCCATTCCCACTACTGACAATCACTAAAATTTTAGGTGAGTACAATTTTTTAATATAAAAAAATGAAATCATACGTTAATGATGTTTTATAACCTTTTTGAGGTAATCTACTATAGTTCCAAAATACTGTATTTTAAAAAGTGCGTTATATTCCATTAAATGGGTATAGCACAACTATTTAACCTATTCCTATTGCTAGAGATATACATGGCTCTAGTATTCAGGAATGCTGCTTTATACAGCTCTGGAACTAAATCATTGCACTGCACTGGGTTTCACTCAATTCAATTTTCAATTATTCACATGGCTCCTTCCAACCTTATTTAGGCTTCTTGGTCTTTGAGGCAATTTAGAATTGCTTTATTATGCACTAGATCTTCTGGACCTTTCCTGTGAAAGATTTACATTTCACTGAAACAAATAATGAGTTTGATGCAGGCGTTTTCAAGGATAGGAAGGAACAGAGGCAGTATGGGTCACAAAATTCATTGGCCATAGTGGATGGGCACAGGGGATCTCAAGCCCTCAGACCCCTGACTTGCTGGGGCTGATGCAGCTCAGGAGTCCTGTTGTGACTCACAGTGGTATTTGCTTCCTGAGCTTTATTTGCTGTTTCTGACTGTGCTAATGACTGCAAATTGCTAATGGCTGTGAAGAGCTAATTGTTGTGCAAGGTGTTTCTCTCTGTCCCAATTGCCAGGGGAGCACACAGTCAGTTAAACAGAGACTCATTAGCGCCTCTGACACAGTCCTCCTGGGGAATCCTCATCATAGTCTGGCAAATAACCAAGCCTCTCCACCGACTCAGAGCCAGCAGTCTTTGTGCTTGGCCAGCAACAAAAAGCAGGGGAGGCAAGGATTTAGGGGAGCATTTCCCAGGAGGAAACAAAGGAGGTGGATGGTGTGTGTTGAGCTTCAGCTGGAGTACAGAAGTGAAAGGATTCGTCTTGCAGGCAAGTCTCCGAAAACAAAAGCAATGTAGCTGGAACATGCCAGGCACCACTGTGGGTGCTTTGTGGCTTTTATTTGCCCCCACTTTTCAGAAAAGTACACTGAGACTCAAAATGAATGCTTTCCCCAAATCCTTGTTATTGCAGACCAGATTCCTCCTCCTCACCATACTGGGGATTGAACCTGGGGATTTCTACCACTGAGTCACATCCCCCACCCTTTTTAATTTTAATTTTGAGACAGGCTCTCACTAAGTGCTGAGGGGCTCTCAAAGGTTGCTGAGGCTGGCCTTGAACTTCCTCAGCCTCTCCAACCACTGGGATTACAGGCATGCTCCACTACACCCCACCAGAGACCAGACTCTGAACAGGACAAGGATACTAGAGGACCATGTACAAGGCCTGCTAGTGAGTGTGTGTGCATTAGGAGAGAAAGCATTTGAACACTAAATTTCATTCATTATATTCCATGATTTCCTCATGAAAGGGACTGGATAAAAAGCAAAACAACAACAAGTTCCTGTTGGCTGATCGATGATCATTTCTGCTAGATTCCTATAAGTAAGATGTAATGTCTGCTTCCACTGAAATTCCATATTCAAGCTACCCAGGTAAAAATCTATTTGGTTATCCATTATTTCCCTGTCCTTTGACTTGAATTTAGCAATTTTTTTTGATAAGGCAAACTAAGGCATAGTAATGCGCTTTGAATTCATAGTGTGGCAAATTTTTGAAACCCTTTTTCTCTTTCTTTATGCACTCATTAGAATTATTCAGCAGGAGATATGCATTTCAGAACCGCCTCTCCACCCCCAGTTTTTAAAATGTGTCTTTCAACCTATGCCTTCCTTTTCCCAGGCACTCATCCAGCAGCAATCATTTGCTGCTTTGTGCCGGTAATTTTACATGCAAAATTTTGCTTCCAATTCTGACAACATTTTTTCAAAAAGAAATTGAATTGACAGCAATAGAAATTAATGGAGAAGCAATGTCTAGAATGCCATGAGATTGTTAGCTCCAGTTCATCCTATACATTCTTTGAGAAAACAAAGCAGAGGGGCCAGTCCTTTGGGAATGGCAGTCTGCTAACACAGGGTGGAAGGGAAGAAAACATTGAAAAGCAAAACACTGCCATTTACAGTTGCAGGACAAGTTGCCTGGCAACGCCTGCACAGGGGATGAAGAGCTGGTCTCACCTGCCATCCTTTCCATCCCTTTCCCCTGCCTCATTAGCTTAACAGAAATAGCAGGTGCCTTTATTGGCTTGGTTATTAACAGAGCAAAGAACTGGCATGAAAGTTAATGTTAAACTCTCAACCAACTCAATCAACTCAATAATGAGATTTGGTGTGAGCAAAAAAAGTAACAACAACAGAGTTTTTACTGTGTCCAACTCTTTAGGAAGTGGCAGGTGCTGATTGTGGCTGATATATTATTCCTGATGAAATTATTCCAAGCAGATTATTTAGTGTAGGGAGAGAGATTGATACAAATGATGTCATCCAAAAGTTAAGAGAGAAAGCAAAAGGGGAAGGCTCCTGAATTGTGTGAAAATGGTCCCTCTAGAGTCAGGCCCATTTGATTCTACCAGGTCCCAGTCTAGGATGCGTAATTTCAACTCGGGTTGGGCACAAAACGACTTTTATTCCTGTTGATAATCATGGGCCAGAGCAAAATGCGGCCTTTTCCCAGTGTTGCTGTCCCCACCCTTGAAAGGACAGCACCATGACCTGGGAAATGGAAGGCCTTTCTTCAACAATTGAGCTCACAGCCAGGGCAGGAGCAACAGTTTGCAGGTGACTTCAGTAAGTTGAATGCATCTTTATGGCTTCTTCTTGATGGAGTTTAGGAAAATTCAAAGACATTGCTGATTCCTAGAAGAACCTCCCCACACCCCATTTTAATGAAACCCATTTGGGAGAGAACCAGTGATAATCGCTGCCCCAAGATCTGTCGCCTTCTTGAAATCCCCTCCTAGGTGCAGGCTGTACTCACCATCATTGGCCTAAGCCAGAAACTCAGCACTACCTTGAACTTCTCCCTCCCCTTAGGTACAGCTACTCAATTTCCAAGTCAGTAGTTTCTACTTCTTTAATATTCCTTGCATTTTCGTTTCACTCTCATGTGTTCTTCCCTGGTTGGGATGGTATACTTTCTTGCTCAAATTACTCACTACAATAGTCACCCGAAAGTCTCTCTGCCTCCAGGCTTGTCAGTCTCTATGTTACAGCATGATTTCTTTTTCCTTTTCTTAAATCCAAATCTGATCATGTTACTTCACCATCAAAAATATTGGTCTGTTCTCCAAAGCTTTAAGGATTAAATTCAAAGTCTTTAGCTTAGCAGAAGAAAAATGTAAGGCCAGATATTTTACTTATCTTGTTTTAGGAGGGCATAGAAACCCTGAACCACAGGTAAATGTTTAGTATTCCTTGTTGTGGCAGTAGGAAAACAGACAACGGCTACCTAGGCATAAGCTATGTCATCAGATGTAAAGATTGGGTTATATAAGGCCAAAGCTAGGATAAGGAGCTTCTATGTATGGAAGGTGTTATTGTGGACTGAATATTTGTGTTCCCCAAAGTTCACATTGAAATTTTGACAGTATTGGGAGGTGGAGATCTTTGAGATCATGGAGTAGAGCCCTCATGAATGGATTAGTGCCTTTATAAAAGGGACTGCATAGAGTTCTTTTGTCCCCTGTCTGCCATGTGAGGTGATGAGAAGTTGAAGAGAGCCCTCACCAGAACCCAACAATGCTGACACCTGATCTGAGATTTTTCAGCTACCAAAACTATGAGAAATGAATGTTGGAGTCAGTGAGTATGCAGTAGGCTTGTTTACACCAGTCTCACCACAAATACAATAGTGATGTGTGGCATTATAAATTATAGCAGCTGCAAAAGTCTAAGTGATAGGAATTTTTTTCAGCTCTGTTATAATTTTTATGTGACCACCTTCACACCTGCAGTCTGTCATTGGATAAAAAGTTCTTTGGGGGTGCATGACTGTATTTGTGTTACGAAGCCTGGGACCTTCAATTGTGACAACTGACACCTCACTCAGGTAAATGATTCATGTAAAGAGCTCAGAGTAGGCCTGGCTTATAGGAGGCAGGCTAAAATTGTTAATTTTTTTATTATTTCCTGTAAGAATTTCTCTTTTTTCTTCCTAAATGTGAAAAATCAACATGTATAATGAAGATCTAAGATAGTAACCCTACTATTTCCAACTTCATCAAGTGAAGCTTTTTCAAAATAAAAACTAAAACTGGTATGAATATATTGAGTAAAAAAAAAAAAGTCAGTTATACTAGCCTGAACTAAGACAAGTTTCAAATATAAGGTAGGATAACAAGTTAAATTTGAATTTCAGAAAACAAATGATTTTCCAGATTAAGTATGTGCCATGTAATATTTATCCAAAGTCCAAATTTAACTGTGTATCCTATGTTTTTATTTGCTAAATCTGGCAACATTATGCCATAGCCTTAGATATAGGATAGGTAAGGGGATTCCCCAAGAAAATCCATGGGAGAAGTCTAAGATATAACATAAGGAAAGACACTATTGATTAAATATGGTACATAAACCCACAAGTTAAGCTCAACTCTGACCAGAAAAATCTCCAAAAAATAGAGAATAAAAACCCAGTCAGTTCAGTGGTGCACTCCTGTAATCCCAGAAACTCAGGAAGCTAAGACAGGAGGATTGCAAGTTCAAAGAAGCCTCAGCAACTTAGCAAAGCTCTAAGCAATTTAATAAGACCCTGTCTCAAAATAAAAAATAAAAAGGGCTGGGGATGTGGCTCAGGGGTTAAATGCCTCTGGATTTATCTCAGTACCAAACCAAACAAACAAAAAACCATAAGGAAATGGGAATAGGACAAGACAGTAGATGACAGACTTCAAACAATTTTGAAAGATAAAAAGTAGCATATAAATGGTAAGTGACTTAGGAAAATGAAGAAAATTTGACATTGGAGATGCTGATTAAGGGGCAAAAATCTGGAAAATCTCAGAAATGAGGGGTGCCAAGAGTCTCAGAATACATCAAGGTGGGAGGGTTTAGTTGAAAGATTGTATAAGAAGTAGGTGGCACCCAGACCCTTTCCCTCCATCATGCTCAGAAGTGCTGAGAGGTTTACCGGGAAAGATGAACCTGAGAGGTCCCAGAGGTAGTAAGCATATCAGGTTCAGCAATGAAATTACTATGCTAAAAACAGGAAGTAAGTCTACACAGCAAGTCGTAAAATGTGCATTCATGTCCTTCTCCAGCTGGACTTTCAGATTGCTGACATCTAGCTAAAGGAAGAGTCCACTGATACTTGCCAACCATTCATCAGGAAAATTACTAGGCCCTTGATTAAATCAGTCCTATCAGTCCCCAGAGATGGTCCATTCAGCTTCCCAGTGACACTTTCTTAGCCAAGAACAAGTAGCCAGGGATAGCTGATGTTTTAAGGAAAACCACCTAAAGTGGGAGAGAGACCCTCAAAGCAACAAACAGAATAAATTAAAAGGTTCCTGGAGTAAAGAAAGGATGAATAAGAACACTTCAAAATATCACAACCAGTCATGGTGGAACAGGTCTGTCATCCCAGCAACTCAGGAAGCTGAGGCAGGAGGGTTGCAAATTTAAGACCAGCCTCAGCAACTCAGTGAGACCTGTCTCAAAATAAAAAATAAAAAGGGCTGAGGTGTAGCTCAGTGATTAAGCACCTCTGCATTCAAACCCCCATTATAAAAATTATATTATAAAATATATAAAAATATAAAACTATATAAATAGGGCTGGAGTGTAGCTCAGTGTTACAAAAGTGAATTCAATCCCCAGTACCACAAGCAAAAGAAAAAAGAAGCACAAGTATTACTCTTGGAAAGATAATATCTAGTATCAATAAGATAATGGGATGACATTTTTTTTAAAAAAAGATCAATCTGAGCAAGAAAAAACAAATAGAAAATTAAAACAAAAGAAATAAAACATTCTGTGAAGAATTGAAAGACAAAGTTAAGTCTCAGAAAGTAGAATAAATGATCAAAGAGCAGAATTATCAAAGACAGGACCTAGAATTAGGAGAACACTCTAAAGATCAAATATGTACCCAATAGAAGTTCTAGAAAGAGAGATGAGAGAAAGCAGAGGGGGAAATTATTAAAGAAATGAAAAGTACATCTTGCCCTAAGGACCCATCAATCATTTTTCATGAATTGAAAAATAACAGCACAGATATATAAATGTGTTAATGCCACTGAACTGCACCCTTAAAAATGATCAAAGGTGATAAATTATGTGATGTGTATTTTACCACAACTAAAACAACTAAGAAACAAAACACATTAAGGTAGATTTTCATTGATAGCCAAGGAAAAAGAGAGAATCCTAAAAACCTTGGAAGGCCAGTTGGGAAGAAAAAAAAATTGCAGATATAAAAAAATCAGACCTGGCTTCTGACTCCAGCCACAGTGAAAATTAGAAATAATTGGGAAATGCCCTCAGAAGTTTGTGGGAAAATTACTCCCAGCCAAGAACTTTATCTCCTGCCAAAGTGTCAAGCAAATCATCAGTAAAGGTAGAAAAAAAGGCATGTTCAAATATGCAAGGTAACAAAGGAATCAGGTCTGGAATGTAGAAAGGGGACATCCTGAGCCAAAGCTGGACAAAACAGCTGGCAAGGGTCCTCACTTTGATCTTCAAATTGCAGGCATGTGGTTGCCCTGGGCTGCCTTCACTCTATGATACTCTTTTGCTCACATTGCTTCTCCGTTACACCCTTAACTCCAGCCACATTATTCCCTAGTCAACACTAAAGAGATCAAGCATCCTCTACCTCATGACATCACTATCTGTCCTTGTGATAGAAATGACTTATATTCCCCGTGTTCCCAACCTAACAGACAAAAAACTTGTAACGTCTTATTCCACTTATCCCTTCTGGGGTTGGCCCTCTCATTTGGTTTGTCAGTCCATCTCTGTTTCTCCAGCACAAAGTAGGGATTAGAGCAAACCCTAAGGAAAGACGAAAGATGAATGGATAAATGGATGGATGGGCATCAGGGATAAAAAAAAAAAAAGTTGCACAGATTTGTAGGCACAGAAAAATAAGGCTCTCAATATTAATTAGGGTGTGGGGTGGTGATTTTATCCTGAATCTCCCTCAAGGGGCAAAATGCCTGTGTTCACCCATTCAACAAGTGTTTACTGAGTACTGTGTCCTATACTAGGGTCTGAATAGAATATTAAATGATGGATTCTGTCATTTAATGCTTTTCAATTTTAGTTGGACAGAAAAGAAAAATGCATGTATTAAATCAATACTAGAAGAACTTTATAGCAATACAGATTGAGCACCTCTTATCTGAGAATCCAAAATCCAAAATGCTCTAAATTCTAAAAATTCCACACCCCTATTGACACAGTTGGAAAATTCTTCACCTGACCTCAGATGATGGGTTGCAGTCAAAACACAGCCACATTATAAATATTTTATAAAATTACCTCCAGGCTATGAGATGAATTTTGTGGTTAGATTTGAGCGGCATCCCCAAGACAACTCATTACATGTATGCAAATATTTCAAACCCAAAAATCTGAACTCTGCAATGCTTCTGGTCCCAAGCATTTGGTTAAGGAATATATGAGATGTCAAAATGCAGGATAAAATCAAGTGTCAAAGTGGAGTTCCAAATAATGAGTCCAGAATGGGCAGATCACCATAGGCAGGAATAATCAGAGTTGGCTTCACAGAGGAGGTAGAACTTCAGCTGATCTTTAACAAATTTGATTCAGATCAGTAGAGGAAAAGGCAACATTCTAGCCAGGGAACAAAGAAGACAAAGCTGAGAATCATGCAGACTGCATGAGGCAAAGAGTTGGTGTCAGGCACAGTGATTGGAATGATTGGACTAGTGGGGACATATGTGGGAGGACCAAGAATATTTCCCCAAAAACGTTGGGTTTTATAACAGGGAGCCATACAAATTCCCAAAATTCCAGTTCCTCCACAATTAGAACCACAGAATTAGAGACTCCTTCAGTCATATTGTCATAGCATACCTGTAAATGCTGATGGTGATGATGACACAGTGAATGATGATGGTCTGTGGCTCCCTTCTCCATCAGACCAGGAGATCAGAAGAGCCAAAGTTGTCACTGTTACCATTAGTTCTGCACTGCTTAGTGCAGTGCCATGAGCATAGTAGAGGTCTTGGAGGTACTTACTGAAGGAACAGAGAATGTGAGGGGCTGAGGTAGACTATGCAAGGGGGGCAAATGTCAGATGGCTTCTCTGTGCCATTTCCTAATGCCACCTCCCATGGTCTCAGTGCTTTTCCCTACACCCTGTGCTGTAAAACCTTCAACATTGGGGGGAACTCCCCCCCCTGCCCCAGTGCTGGGGATTGAACCCAGGGCCTTGTGCTTGCAAGGCAAGCACTCAACCAACTGAGCTATATCCCCAGCCCTATTTCATGCCTCTTATCACTCAAACATTAACCCAGAATTGAAACCCAAAAGAACCCCACAAGTCTGCATGCCTCATACTGTGCTTTGTAGATAGGACTACATGACTCTGAGTATCACTGCCTGTCATGCAGTGAAACCCGCTCCTCAACTTCTGCAAAATAGCTTCATATGGCAAATTTACCCTCTATCCTCCTGGCCCAGAAGAAGAAAATTCACTCCTCTCTCTCTCTCATATATGTATACACATATTTATATGTTTATATAAATTTATACAAATAAATTCTCAGTAGTTCAAGCATTAGTTTCAACTCCTGGATTGCAAAATTCTGCTACCAATTTAACATCTGTGAATTTCCAATCCTTCACCAAGGCCACCTAGCATTAAGAGCCATGTGCCTGTTTTATATTTCCAAAGCAGTCTGCTCTGCTCTGCTAGGAGCTCTTCCCACTCCTGGGAAGTGACAGGAGCTTCATAAAAATGGCTCAGGTGACATTGTACCTGCTGTGCTGGGAGAGCTGAGCAGATGATTTCTCCACATCTCTTAATTTCTGTAATTGCCACTGGGGGGATATGATCTAGATTCAGTTTCATTCCTAGAATATATACTACAACATAGTCTTTCAAAATCTCTTAAAAATTAGCATATTACCTTGTTTTCCCCTATGTAATAAACACCCAGCTCCTAGCAGTCACAGCTCTGTGAGTTCCATCCTGCAATGGTGCCCCAGTCAAATGTAGTTAAAGGAAGGAATGATGTTTTGTTTCTCCCCTGCCCCCACCTCAGAATTACTCTCTTTCCCTGTGAATCAAGAAACAGCTGGCAAACCAGTTTATTGTTTTTACTCATTTTAGCTCATGTTCAAGCTGGGAAGTCTTTATAAACATAATCTTTTTAAATGAGAACTCTGGGTTCAGTCTTTCAATAATTTCCTGTTACCTTTAGGTAAAATGGTTTTCTTAGACACCAAAAGAAGCAAGACATTGTTTCTGCCCCTGGGGGAATGCAGACATACATGGGGAAATACAAAATAATGTGGTTGTGCCACTAGAGAAGTGTCTACATTGTGTTGGGGAATCCTGGTGGCTGGAGACAAGCCATGTGTAGGGACTTTGGAGAAGCCATTCTAGAGGAAATGACAATTTATTTGGGGAGTGAGGGGGTGGGGTAGAAGGTTGCTAATGCCAAAAGGTCCTTCCAGACAAGACAGGTAGTTTGTGGACCTTGTAAAGGGCATCAAAGATCCCACTAGGGGCATATCTGAGGAGAATGTAGTGAAAATCAGCTAGTGGAAAAATGATGTTACTCATCAAAAGTCTCGTTGAAGATGATGTTTTCTGCCCTTGTCTTTTCAATCACTCAGCTGGATGTTCTTAAAACAATGGACTTAAATGCCTTGATTATGTTATGAAATTCACATTCATACATGTCCCTATTTGTAAGATTTCATACAGTTTGTCCAGGAAAATTAACAGTTTATATTAATTGTCCTGGTATAATTGACAGCAGTGACTTCTTTAACTCTCATATATCTCTATGCTTGGAAAGTATATCATATAGTTCTTCTACCTAGTAGAAAATTTTTAAAATCCACAAAATATTTGACTGACCAAGGGAATATGAGTTTCTATTGGAAAATCCAATCATCTTGCTTCATATACCAAAAATGGCTTCTCACTTTCTGAGAACAATATACTTTCTCAAGAGGTGTTTTTTTTGTTTTGTTTTGTTGTTTTTTTTTTGCAGTGCTGGAGATTGAACCCAGGGCCTTGTGCTTATGAGGCAAGCACTCTACCAACTGAGCTATATCCCCAGCTCCTAAGATGGGCTTCTTGTAGGTAGGGTAGTACACTCAATTGTACTCAATTTCTTAGGACTATTTCTTATGGATTAACAGGAAAGAACGTTTAGTGTTTACACAACATGTAGCAGTAGATTCCCCACTGAAAGAAATGCCCTCATCTTCCTTTTCCAGTGGGTTTTGTACCAAACAAAATGATTTTCTTTTGTAACTAAGTCGAATGTTCTTCTCCTTTGCTCCAGATGAAAAGTCGGATAGAATATACTGAGGATTTGAGACCAAATATCAGAAAAATCAGAAATCTTCTATATTGATGCTGTTACCACCGGAATTAGAGTTCTGTTTCTAAAATTCAATTCAAGAAATCACAAACACTGACTGTGCTGGACCTTGTGCTAAACTATGGGGAATACAATGGGAAAAAAAGCTGCCCCATGATTCTTGTGTCTTGATTCTTGTATCAATCTAGAAGGGCTTAATTATGCCACTGTAACAATCCACCCCCCAAAGTTAGACAACAAAGTTTATTTTCCAGCGAGATTCCTTGTAAGTTTTAAAGTGGTTAAAAACACCACTTTGCAAGTTCTTCATTCTGGGACATAAGCTGAAGAAGCGACACCATCAAGAACATTGTCAGCATCTGAAAGAGGGAAAAGAAAATGTGGAGAAGCCCACACTAACTTTTAAAGCTTCCACCAGGAAGTGGTATCATCTATTTTTACTTCATCAGCCAGTGCAAGTCACACTGCCTCACTTGAATAGAAGGGGGAGGAGAATGACAATCCTACCCTAGGCTTCAAAGAAAGAGATGGCATGATCCTAAATAAACTGACTGACATTGATAACCAATGCAGAAATTATATTTTGGAAAAAAAGATAGGCAAAGAACCGGGTCTTGCACTCTCCAACATTCACTGAGACACTGACATGGAACTGTACTTGAGCCTAGCACCATATGAATATAAATCATAAAATACAATACTTTCTTGTGGAAATTCTTACAATAAGAGTTTCTGGTATTTAAGGAATTAGTAACAGGTAAAAACTACAAGAATTCACAATGAATGGCCATACTTTAAATAAAGTCAATAGTAGTACTGAAAATAATAGAACTTCCAATATATAAGGGACATTAGACATCACTGTGTCCCTTCTTATTGATGTAGAACTTAGAGTTCCAGCACCATTATGAACTGAATATGGATTTTTTAGTTCTCTCCCTGATACAAAAATGAATAAATGCAAGAAAAAAATTAATGTGGCTGAACTTGATAGGATGAGAAATTTCTCATTTCCAAGCAACAGAGTGTATCCCCCGAATGATGAGTGCAGAAGCTAATGCCAGGACAGGCATCCCAAGGGGATATTAGACTAGGTTGGGGGTCCTATAATTTTAAGATATATGCAAGGGCAGGAGACTTGGTTAGTGCACAGGTAGAGTAGAAAGCATGCACCAAATCTCGGTGTAAAACCAAGAGCCCAAATAGTTAGATGTGGTTTTTCGTTTTGGTTTGGTTTTGGGTGTTTTTTAATTGTCCCCCACAAAATGGGATTAAGAAATTATAAAATAAACATGTTCCTAATGATAATAAAGAAGAAAACCAAAATGAGAGAATACACTACTAAAAAAAGACAAAGCAGACAAAGCAGACTTGGGAAGGAATAAAAAAAATTGTGGAACTAATATATTCAGGTACAATTTTTAAACTAAATTAAGAAATAGAAATCAAAAAGAATACAATATGTTAAAATTCAAACGTAGTAATTGTAGTAAATATTAATGGACAAAATATTCCAATTCTAAGACTATCAATCATATTTTAAGACATCTCAACCTAATTGTCTGTTGTACATTAAATACAAAGATACAGGAGTTTAAATGTTAAAAAGAAATGGAAAAATATTTGTATGCAAATAACAATGAAAAAGAAGTCCAGTGTAGCATTGCTATTGTCAGACAAAGTATACTCTTTATACATTTTGTACAATAGATATTGTTAAGGAAAAAGAGGATTATTTTATATTTATAAAAGAGTCCATCAAACCTTTATAAAAATTTAAAAATGTGAGCATTTATTAACAATTTCAAATTATATAAAGCAAAAAAAAAAGATAAAATTCACCTCACATTAATATGGCTACTATAAAAACAAACCCCTTAGAAAACAAGTTTTGGTAAGGATGCAGAAAAATGAGACTTCTTTTGAACTCATGGTAGGACTATAAAATTGTGTAGTCACTATGAAAAACAGTATGGTAGTTCCTCAAAAAATTAAATACGGAATTAACATATGATCCAGCAATTCTATTTCTGGACATATATCCCCCAAAATTGAAAGCAGGGTCCTGGAGATTTATACACCCCCTGTTCATTGTTCACAAAAGCAAAAGGCAAAAGATGAAAGCAACCCAAGAGTCCATCAATAGATGAATGTGATATGTATGTGTGTATGTGTGTGTGTGTGTGTGTGTGTGTGTATATATATATATATATGTATATATATATATATATATTTTAAATGTAGCATATGCATACAATGGAATGTTATTCAGCCCTAAAATGCAACAGAACTCTGACATATGCTACAATAGGCGTGAACTCTAAGGACATTTGTTAAGTAAAATAAACCAGTCAAAAAAGACAAGTATTGGGGCTGGGGATATAGCTCAGTTGGTAGAGTGCCTGTCTCACAAGCACAAGGCCCTGGGTTCAATCCCCAGCACCGCAGAAAGCAAAAACAGACAAGTATTATATGATTCTATTTACATGAGGTACATAGTGTAGTGAAATTCATAGAGACAGAAAGTAGGGTTGAGGTTACCAGAGGCAGCAGGGAGAAGGATACTGGGGAGTTATTGTTTAATACATAGAGTTTAGTTGTGAAAAATGAAAATAGTTCTGGAGATGGGCTACAAAATCATGTGAATGTGCTTAATATTACTGTACACTAAAAATTAAGATGGGAAATTTTATGTTATATATATTACTAGAACTATAAGTACTTTTTGTCTCAGTTTTAGCAGGTTGTGAATCTTGGAAGATACCCACAAGTCTCATACAACAACCTTATGAAGGTCAGCTCAGGAAAGATCTATTTCCAATGTTATTGTTACAGTGTTTGCTCATTCCCTTGAACGTCACTGGCCTAGGGTCTCACTTCTTCTCTTGTGGTTGACCAAAAGTTTGCTTCATTCCTTGCAACAAGAACCTCTCCATAGGGTCACTTAGTACATGGTAGCTGACTTCTATCAGAATGAGGAAGCAAATGAGTAACAGAGGGTATGAATATTTTTGTATTTAAAGCTCCATCCTATCACTTTTCCTTAGATATAAGTCACTAGGTTCAATCCTATTCAGGAAAGATCACAGTAGAACATGAATTCTAGGAGATGAGAATTGTTGAGAGGCATTAGTTGAAGCGCCTGCAACATTTCTAAATAACTTACAGAAGAAGCAGAGAGAATACAGAGGATATGAACAACAAAGCTTACAAACTTGAGTGTGTATCAAATGTTGTATCTGACAATTAAAGGATACTTTATTTTCAAACAAACAAGGACTATTTACCAAATTTAGCTTTATGCATGGCCGTGAAGCAAGAACTGACATTTTAACCATTTAAGTAATTCATTTTCTTATAGTACGAGCAATCTAGAAATCAACAACAAAAGATAAATTGACTATCCCCCAATGATTTTCCAATTAAGCAGTATTCTTCTAGCTATCCCATAGGTCAAAGAAAAAGTGATCAGTGAACTTTAGAAAATATGTTAACCGATTATAAAGAAAATAGAGCAATATCAAAAGTTAAGGAACATAGCTAAATCTGTGCTTGGATAAAATTGCAAAGCAAATAAAAAATCTTTATAAACAACCAGGTATAAATTGCAGTAATGAACCTTAAATCTTTACTTTATTAAATACCAACAATAGTCCAATAAGTAAATAATAAATGGTAAGTAAAATACTATATGAAATTTTAGGGGAAATAGCTGTTCTCCTAGAATGTTTTCTTTCTCTTTAGAAAGAGAAAATTAAGGAATAAAAGTCATTTTACATTCTGAAGTAAAAGTGAGACTTCTTCATATGTTAATACATTAGGACTGATGTCTATACTAACCTTTCTAATGCTGAGTCAAAAATAAATAATAAAATATAGAAAAATCTTTTGGAAAATATTTAAGAGGTAAGAGGAAAGGAAAAAAATGTTAGGACTAAATTCAGGATGGAAACTCTGAAAGATGCAAGAGACACAAGGAAGTTGCCTCTGCCCTGAGGGCATTTATCAAATCTGGCTGTCTTTGAGCTTGCATGAGCTGTACCATGATCTGCGGAGATTATTGTTTGGATTACATGGTCAGATGGAACTATTAACTGGGCATTGTGACCACCTCTGATTGGGCAGAGTTACAGGCTCTTTCCAGGCTGGGCAGTATTGCCCCTTGGAATCTATAGTTGGGCAGGGCCACATATTGGCTTACAAGAGTGGATGAGGTTTCTGAAGTCACTACTCAGTCACTTGGGATGGCCCACACCAGAGGCACTGATTCATAATAAACACAGATGTGAACTTGTCTTCTGATTTGGGAAAACCTTAAGCAGAACACTGAGACTTTGTGGGGTCACTGCTTTATACCGGGGCTTGGGCAGGAGTAGATGCAAATAATTTGCGAAAAATTACTGTCCTGTACTTTCCCAGAACAGCTTTAAACTGAGTACCAAGACTTGACGACTTTACTGCTTGGCCAGTGAAGCTGCACTCTGCAGATTCTTCATGTCCTCTACTTGCCTTCCTGTCTGGAGAAGGCTTAAGGAGAGCACTGTTCACTACTCAGTCACTGGGTTTGGTAGAGCCAGATTCTCACCTCTCCAGATATTCTATGACCTGCATTCACCCCTGGTCTGGGCAAGAGTTATATGAGTTTACATAGACTGTGGGACTGAGTGGGGAAACTGGCTAGGAACTTGGTATGGCAGGCCAGTCAACTATGCTTCCTACAAAGTGATGTTGTGGACTGGTTTCTCTGGTGCAGCACCTCCATTTGCTGGAATACAAAGCCACCACCCAATCTGTGAACTGATCATTGTGAACCCCACCTCCATCCTTTGCTTTTATTTGAGTTCAGATAATCTAGCCCTGCTGATGCTCTCAATGGTTCCCATGGCCTTCTGCAGTGAGTCCCAGAACAGTGGAGAAGCTGACAGCCACCCCCACCAACTCTTTTCTCATTGCAGAAATTGGCATCCCAGGGGAATCATCTGTGGGTAGTGCTGTGCTGACATGGTGGATGAGTAACAGGATCATTCATTTTCCCATTGCATATGGTCTCTCTCAGGTCTGGGTCTAAGGGGGTATCAGACCCTCACTCTTGAATTCAGATCTCTGAATTCAAGATATTCATGAAGGTATTCTTGCTGGGAATAGTTGTTATTTGGATTTCTGTGAGGGAAACAGAGAACTCTTGTTTTGCCATCTTGCTGTCATTGCTTTCTAAATCCGGCAGACTTAAGTCTAAGTATCCATGGATCCTGTGTGTAAGGTACAGAGGATAAAGCTCAGCCTTGCCAAGGTAGGGAACCTAATGGAAATCTCCAATGATGTTAGAACACTGCCTGTGATTATATTTTTAATAAGGGCAGCCAAAACATAAACTACTTCACATGTGTTTTTCTACCCAAAAGTCAAATCATTAGGTAGCATAACATTTTCACAAACTACTATCTCCTTCTTTGTTTTTCCTTCTCTTAACTAAAGGATCACAAACTGATAGTACTCACAGGTTCATGACAAGAAAAATAAAATTCTTTCCTGAGGAATGTGGCTTTATCACATTCTCAAAGAATTCCTAGGAATAGTTTATCCAAGGAAAATATTCAATAAACATAAAAATGTAAGCACACAAGAAAATAATGCTTCATGAACAAGAAAAGTAGCAACAACAGAGAGCAAAAGACCCTTAAATATTTCAGATATCAGCATTATGAGACATAGACTACAAATAACTATGCTTATTTGTTTGAAATTATAAAACATAAAGTTAAAAATTCCTACAGGGAACAAAAATCTATAAAGAATAATCAAGTGAGTATTGAAAAAAATAGTTGAGATTCAAGGAATGAAATATATAGTACTTGAAATTTAAAAAGTTATTCAGCAGGTAGAAAAGCAAATCTATTTGAGCTGAAAAAAGAGTAAATGAACTGAAAGATAAATAAAAAAAAATATCCAAGGTGAAGCATGGGAAGAATCTAAAAGGGAAAAATGAAAATGAGATTAAATACTTGAAGAAAAAAGGTTATGTGTGTGTGTGTGTGTGTGTGTGCATGTGTGTGTATAATTTTTAACTTTGCAGATTCTTTGACTTTCCTTGCAATAATTAAATTACTATTGTTTATATCAAAACAACCTAACTTTGTCAGTTTCCAAAACTGTTCTGAGTTACTTCCTGGTCCCTGACTAGTTGCCCGCAAATTTTTTTAATTTTTTTTTTTTTTGCTTTCTTTTTTTATGCTTTCATTAGTACATTATAGTTTTTCATAATAGTGGAGTTCATTTTAACATATTCATACATGTATGGAGTTTAATTTGCTTCACTTTAGTTCCCAATATTTCATCTTTCCCTCCCTTTCTCCTTCCCTCTATTCTCCTTTCTCTACTCTGCTGGTCTTCCTTCTTTTTGTTTATTTATTTTTAATTGAAGATTTATAGACATACTTAAAGGTGAAATTCATTGTAGTATATTTGTATATGTATAGCATAATTTTCTCAGATTCATTCCCCATTTCCTTCCCTTTCCCATATCTTCTCCCTTCTCCTTGATCTGCTTCCTCCACTCAACTGATCTTTCCTCCATTTCCATGAGCTCCACCTCCCACCCGACCCCTGCCGCTTTTTGTCCCTTACTTGACTCTAGCTTCTGCATGTGATAAAAGACATTTGACCCCTGACTTTGAGTCTGGTTTATTTGACTTAACATGATGTTCTCCAGTTCCAGTCCATTTACCAGCAAAGGCCATAATTTCATTCTTTATGGCTGAGTAAAACTTCATTGTGTGTATATATTAATCCATTTTTAATCCATTTACATTTTGTTAATCCATTCATCTGTTGATGGACACTTGGACTGGTTTCATAACTTGGCTTTTATGAATTGTCCTGCTACAAACATTGATGTGCCTATATCACTGTAGTATACTGATTTTAGTTCTTTGGAATAAATACCAAGGAATTTGATAGTTGGGTCCTATGGTGGTCCTATTTGGAGTCTTTTGAGGAACCTCCATAATGTTTTCCAGAGAGGTGTTCTAATTTGATCCTATCGACAATGTGAGTACACCTTTTCTACCATGCTCTCACCAGCATTTATTATTGTTTGTATTCTTTTTTAATTTTTTAATTTGTTCTAATTAGTTCCACATGACAGTAGAACACATTTATACATTTCGATAGATCATACGTAAATGAAGTGTACGCTCTCATTTTTCTGATTGCACATATTGTAGGATCACATTGGTCATGCAGTCATATATGTACATGAGGTAATAATGTCTGTTTCACTCTACTATCCTTCCTACCCTGATGATTGCCATTCTAACTGGTGAGACAGAATCTCAAGGTAGGTTTGATTTGCAATTCCCTGATTACCAGGGATGTTGAACATTTTTTCATATATTTGTTGGTCATTTGTGTTTCTTCTTTTAAGAAATGTCTACTTAGTTATTTTGCCCTTTTATTGATTTGGTTTTTTGTTTTGTTGTTTTGTTTTTGGGTTTTGGTGTTAAGCTTTTGAGTTCTTTATATATTCTCAATATTAACCCTTTGTTGGAAGTGTATGTGGCAAAGATTTTCTCCAATTTTGTAGGCTCTCTATTCACATTCTCCATCATTTTCTCTGCTGTGAAGGAGCTTATTAATTTGATACTGTCCCGCTTATTTATTTTTGGATGCATTTATTGAGGTTTAGGAGTCTTGTTAAGGAAGTTAGTGCCCATAACAATATGTATAAGTGTTCTGAATATGTTTTCTTCCAGTAATTGCAAAATTTCTGGTCTAATTCCTAGATTGATCTATTTTGATTTAACTTTTGTGCAGGGTGAGAGATAAGAGTGTAGTTTTATTCTTCAATATATGAATAGTATTCCAGCACCATTTGTTTAAAAGGCTATCTTTTCTATAACATATATTTTGGTACTGTTGTCAAATATCAGACAACTGTAACAATATGGGTTTGTCTCCGTGTCTTCTACTGAATTGGTCTTTATGATTTTGCTGCCAATACCATGCTGTTTTTTTTTTTACTATAGCTCTGTAGTATAATTTGATATAAGGTGATAGGATGCCTCCAGCATCATTCTTCTTGCTCAGAATTGCTTTGACTACTCTGGGTCTTTCATTCTTCCAAATGAATTTTAAGACTGTTTTTCTATTTCTGTGAAGAATGTCATTGGTATTTTGATGGGGATTGCATTGAATCTGTATAATGCTTTTGGCAACATGGCCATTCTGACAATACTATTTCTGCCTATCCAAAAATGTGTTTTGTTTTGTTTTGTTTTAGTTTGTTTTCATCTTCCAAGATCTTCAATTTTTTCAGTGTTCTATAGTTTTCATTGTGGAAGTCTTTTAACTCTATGGTTAGATTTATTCCCAAAGTTCTCCTCTGTTTAGCTTTGGTTCTGTTCTTTATTTTGAGGTTATTATGTAAGGGATAGTTACCCTGATTTCTTTCTCAGCAGATTCACTACTGGAGCATAGGAAAACTTAATTTATAAATATTGCTCTTTCACCCTGCTCCTTGGCTGAATTTGTTTATTAGCTGTAGGAGTTTTCCAGTGGAGTTCTTCAGGTCTTCCTAACAAAGGATCATGTCATTAGCAAACAGAAAATTTGACTCCTTCTTTTTCTCTTTGTACCTTTTAAATTTCCTTCTCTTGCCTAATTACTCTGGCCAGAGTGTCAAGAACTATATTGAATAGGATTGGTGAAAGTGGACATCGTTGTTCCTGACTTTAGAGGAAATGCTTTCAGTTTTTCTGTTCAGAATGATGTTGACTTTGGGTTTGTCATATATAACTTTTTACAGTGTTGAGACAAATTCCTTCTATCCACAGTTTTTCCAGCCTTTTTAACATGAAAGGATCCTGGATTTTGTCAAAAGTCTTTTTGCATCTATTGAGATGAATCATATAGTTCTTATCTTTCATTCTATTTATGTGGTAAGTGAATTACATTTTTTGATTTGTATATATTGAACCAACCTTGATCCCTGTTGTGAAACACACTTGATCATGGTGTAGTATCTTCTTGATGCATTTTTATTGCAGTTTGCTAATATTTTGATAATTTGCATCTATGTTCATCAGGTATATTGGTCTAATTTTCTTTCCTTCATGTGTCCTTGTCTGGTTTTGGTATCTGATTAAACTGGCTTCATGGAATGTGTTTGGGAGTGTTCCCTTCCTTCATATGTTGTGGAATAATTTGGGGAAGACTGGTGTTTGTTCTTTAAAGGTCTGGTAGAAGTCAGTCGAGAATTCATTTGTTCCTGAACTTTTCCTTGTTGGAAGGGTTTTAATTGCTGCTTCCATCTTATTGCTTGATAATGTTCTGTTTAAATTTTATATATCTTCCTGATTCAATTTGGGCAGGTCATATGTGTCTAGAAAATTGTCAATATATTGGGCTGAGGTTGTAGCTCAGTGGTAGAGGCACTAGCCTGTGCCTCTAGCATGTGTGAGGCACTGGGTTCGCTTCTCAGCACCACATATAAATAAGTGAATATAATAAAGGTCTATCAACAACTTAAAAATTATTTTTAAAAAAGAAAATTGTAAATATCTTCTAGATTTTCTGATTTATTGAAGTAGAAATTTTCAAAATAGTTTATAATGTTCCTTCCAATTTGGGAAGAGTCTGAGATAATAGCTCATTTGTTGCTTTAGGTCTTTCTCTCCCTTTCTTTTGGCTAGTTCAGCTAATGGTTTACCAATCTTCTTTATCTTTGCAAAGAACCAACTCTGGTTCATTGATCCTTTGTATTTTTTGTATTCTCAACGTCAATAATTTTAGCTTTAATCTTAATTATTTCTTTTCTTCTACTGACTTTGGAATTAGTTTGTTCTTTCTTTTCTAGGTCATATCATAAGATATAGCATTAGATTATTTATTTGGGATCTTTCTTTTTTTATTTTTTTTATTTATTGATTCATTGAACACAAATGGAGTACAGCTATTGTTTCACTGGTTGTACACAAAGTAGAGTCACACCATCTGTGCATTCATACATGTACACAGGGCAATGGTATCTGTCACACATTCTGTTATTATTTTTACCCCCCACCCTGCCCCCACCTGTCCCTTCCCTCTATGCTATCTATCCTTCCTCCATTCTTGCCACCCTTCCCCCCCCACATTATGCATCATCATTCATTTTATCAGTGAGACCATTCGGCCTTTGGATTTTTGGGATTGGCTGATCTCACTTAGCATAACAGTCTCCAACATCATCCATTTACCTACAAAAGCCATAATTTTATTCTTCTTTATGGCTGAGTAATATTCCATGTGTATATATACCACAGTTTCTTTATCCATTCATCTACTAAAGGGCATCTAGGTTGATTCCATAATCTAGCTATTGTGAATTGAGCAGCTATGAACATTGATGTGGCTGCATCACTGAGGCAATCTGATTTTAAGTCCTTTGGGTATAAGCCAAGGAGTGGGATAGCAGGGTCAAATGGTGGATCCATTCCAAGTTTTCTAAGGAATCTCCACACTGCTTTCCAGAGTGGCTGCACCAACTTGCACTCCCACCAGCAATGTATGAGTGTACCCTTTTCCCCACATCCTCGCCAACACCTGTTGTTGCCTGTGTTCTTAATAAAAGACATTCTAATTGGGGTAAGATGAAATCTTAAGGTGGTTTTGATTTGCATTTCTCTTATAACGAGGGATGTTGAACATTTTTTCATAAGTCTGTTGATTGCTTGTAGATCTTCCTCTGTAAAGTGTCTGTTCATTTCCTTGGCCCATTTATTGATTGGGTTATTGGTGTTCGTGGTGTAAAGATTTTTGAGTACTTGGTAGATTCTGGAGATTAGTGCTCTGTCCGAAGTGTGTGTGGCAAAGATTTTCTCCCACTCTGAAGGCTCTCTCTTCACATTGCTGATTGTTTCCTTTGCTGAGAAAAAGCTTTTTAGTTTGACTCTATCCCAATCATTGATTTGTGCTTTTATTTCTTGTGCTTTGGGAGTTATGTTAAGGAAATCTGGTCCTAGGCCAACATGATGAAGATCTGGACCTATTTTCTCTTCTATTAGGTGCAGAGTCTCTGGTCTGATTTAGCTTAGCTCTTCTTGCTAAGGATTGCTTTAGCAATTCTGGGTTTCTTATTCCTCCAAATGAATTTCATGATTGCTTGCTCTATTTCTATGAGGTCCGTCATTGGGATTTTAATTGGAATTGCATTGAATTTGTATAGCATTTTTGGAAGTATGGCCATTTTGACAATATTAATTCTGCCTATCCAAGAACATGGGAGATCTTTCCATCTTCTCAGATGCTCTTTAACTTCTTTCTTTAGCGTTCTGTAGTTCTCAGTGTAGAGGTCTTTCACATCTTTTGTTAGATTGATTCCCAAGTATTTTATTTTATTTTTTTTGAGGTTAATGTGAATGGGGTAGTTTTCCTAATTTG
Organism: Glaucomys volans; assembly: GCA_020662805.1. Taxonomy (NCBI): domain Eukaryota; kingdom Metazoa; phylum Chordata; class Mammalia; order Rodentia; family Sciuridae; genus Glaucomys; species Glaucomys volans. The sequence continues at coordinate 90,034 of JAJEJO010002700.1, forward strand.
TCTCTCAGAGGATTCATCACTTACGAATGAAAATGCATTAGATTTATGAGCATTAATTTTATATCCTGCTACTTTACTGAATTCATTAATGAGTTCCAGAAGTTTTCTGGTGGAATTCTTAAGATCTTCTAAATAGAGAATCATGTCATCTGCAAATAGGGATAGTTTGATCTCTTCTTTACCTATTCGTATTCCTCTAATTTCTTTGGTCTGTCTAATTGCTCTGGCTAGAGTTTCAAGAACAATGTTAAATAGTAGTGGTGAAAGAGGGCATCCCTGCCTTGTTCCAGTTCTCAGGGGGAATGCTTTCAATTGTTCTCCATTTAGAATGATGTTAGCTGTGGGCTTAGCATAGATAGCCTTTACAATGTTAAGGAATGTCCCCACTATCCCTATTTTTTCTAGTGTTTTGAGCATGAATGGGTGCTGTATTTTATCAAATGCTTTCTCTGCATCTATTGAAATAATCATGTGGTTCTTGACTTTAAGTCTATTGATGTGGTGAATTACATTTATTGATTTCTGGATGTTGGACCAACCTTGCATCCCTGGGATGAAACCCACTTGATCATGGTGCACTATCTTTTTAATATGCTTTTGTATGCGGTTCACTAAAATTTTGTTAAGAATTTTTGCATCTATGTTCATTAGAGATATGGGTCTGAAATTTTCTTTCTTTGATGTGTCCTTCTCTGGTTTTGGTATCAGGGTGATATTAGCTTCATAGAATGAGTTTGGAAGGGTTCCCTCCTCCTCTATTTCGTGAAATACTTTGAGGAGTATTGGAATGAGCTCTTCTTTGAAGGTCTTGTAGAACTCTGCTGTGAATCCATCTGGTCCTGGACTTTTCTTTGTTGGTAGGCTTTTGATGACCTCCTCTATTTCATTGCTTGAAATTGATCTATTTAAGTTGTGTATGTCCTCCAGATTCAGTTTGGGTGGCTCACATGCCTCTAGGAACCTGTTGATGTCTTCCATGTTTTCTATTTTGTTGGAGTATAAATTTTCAAAGTAGCTTCTTATTATGTTTTGTATTTCAATTGTGTCTGTGTAATATTTCCATTCCCATCACAAATTTTAGTAATTTGGAGTTTCTCTCTCCTTCTTTTCGTTAGCGTGGCTATGGGTTTATCAATTTTGTTTATTTTTTCAAAGAACCAACTTTTTGTTTCGTCAATTTTTTGAATTGTTGCTTTTGTTTCAATTTCGTTGATTTCAGCTCTGATTTTGATTATTTCCTGTCTTCTACTACTTTTGGTGATGATCTGTTCCTCTTTTTCTAGGGCTTTGAGCTGTAATGTGAGGTCATTGATTTGTTGACTTTTCATTCTTTTATTAAATGCACTCTCTGCAATGAACTTTCCTCTTAGCACTGCTTTCATGGTGTCCCAGAGATTTCGATATGTTGTATCTTTATTCTCGTTGACCTCTAAGAATCTTTTAATTTCCCCCCTAATGTCTTCTGTTATCCATGTATCATTCAATAGCATATTATTTAATCTCCAGGTCTTGGAGTAGTTTCTGTTTCTAACTTTATCATTGATATCTAATTTCATTCCATTATGATCTGATAGTATACAAGGTAGTATCTCTATGTTTTTGTATTTTCTAAGAGTAGCTTTGTGGCATAACATATGGTCTATTTTAAAGAAGGACCCATGAGCTGCTGAGAAGAAAGTGTATTCGCTTTTTGATGGATGGAATATTCTATATATGTCTGTTAAGTCCAAATTAGCGATTGTGTCATTGATTCCTATGGTTTCTTTGTTCAATTTTTGCTTGGAGGATCTGTCCAATGGTGAGAGAGGAGTGTTAAAGTCTCCAAGTATTATTGTGTTTTGGTCTATTTGATTCCTGAAATTGAGAAGGATCTGATTGACATACATGGATGCACCATTGTTTGGTGCATAAATATTTATGATTGTTATGTCTTGCTGTCTTGCTTCCTTTAAGCAGTATGAAATGTCCTTCTTTATCCCTTCTGACTAACTTTGGCTTGAAGTCTGCTTTATCTGAAATGAGAATGGAAACCCCAGCTTTTTTCTCAGTCCATGTGCATGGTATGTTTTTTCCCAACCCTTCACCTTTAGTCTGTGGGCATGTTTTTCTATGAGATGAGTCTCTTGAAGGCAGCATATTGTTGGGTCTTTCTTTTTAATCCAGTCTGCCAGTCTATGTCTTTTGATTGATGAGTTTAGGCCATTTACATTCAGGGTTATTATTGAGATATGACTTGTATTTCCTGCCATTTTAGCTTTTTTTGGGTTTTTAGCTTAACTTTGTTTCTCCTTTGATTGACTCTTTCTTTAGGGTAGTTCCTCCCCATGGTGACTGAGATTGTTATTTTTCATTTCTTCCTCTTCGAATATTTTGTTGAGAATGTTCTGTAGGGCAGGCTTTCTCTTTGTGAATTCTTTAAGCTTTTGTTTATCTTGGAAGGATTTTATTTCATCATCAAATCTGAAGGTAAGTTTTGCTGGGTATAAGATTCTTGGTTGGCATCCGTTTTCTTTCATAACTTGAAATATGTTGTTCCAGGCCCTTCTTGCTTTTAGGGTCTGGGCTGAGAAATCTGCTGATATCCGTATTGGTTTCCCCCTGTAGGTAATCTGCTGCTTTTCTCTCGCAGCCTTTAAAATTCTATCTTTGTTTTGTATGTTAGGCATTTTTATTATAATGTGCCTTGGTGTGGACCTGTTGAAATTCTGTGCGTTTGGTGTCCTGTAGGCCTCTTGTAATTGATTTTCCATCTCATTCATCATATTTGGGAAATTTTCTGATATTATTTCATTGAACAGATTGTTCATACCCTTGGTTTGTATCTCTGTGCCTTCCTCAATCCCAATAACTCTTAAATTTGGTCTTTTCATGATGTCCCATATTTCTTGGAGGTTTCGTTCATGATTCCTAACCATCTTCTCTGTTTGTTCGACTTTGTTTTCAAGATTAAATATTTTGTCTTCATTTTCTGAGGTTCTGTCTTCCAAGTGATCTATTCTGTTAATTATGCTTTCTATTGAGTTTTTAACTTGGTTGATTGTTTCCTTCATTTCCTTGTTTCCTTCAAGGATTTCTGTTTGTTTTTTTCTCAGAACTTCTATCTCTTTATTGAAATGATTTTTTGCTTCCTGAAATTGCTCTATTAGCTGGTTATTCATAGCCTGAATCTGCACTCTCGTCACCTCATTCTCTTCTCGGATCATTTTAATTATGAACATTCTGAACTCCATTTCTGTCATTCCTTCTACCATGCTGTCTTTGGGATCTCTCGATGTATCATCTAGGTTTGTTTGGGACACTTTCTTCCTGTGTTTTCTCATGCTGCTCGTGTATCTTCCCCTCTAGTAGTGCAAATCAGAGGGATTACAATTTCCCTGTAAAGACTTAGGGTGTCCCTGCAGATTTCCAGTTACTCACCAGATGTTTGAGAGGTGCTTGATCAAGTGGTGACCCAAGAGAGCTGCTGTCTCACAACCTCCAGGTTGGGAATGATCAATGCTTCTGGGCAGAGGCAACCAGGAGACGCAGCTCCGTGGCCCTGGAGCCGCTGCACCGTGTCCCCGCGGGAAGTAAGTCCGAGGGCTCAGACAGCTGAAGATGGCGTCTCTCCGCCAGGGAAGCTGTAGAATGGCGCCGACAGGCCCAAATTCCCCGCTGGAGCTGGCAAGCAGCTCCACTCCCAGCTAAATCTCACCTGGAGCCGCAGTGCCGCTTCCCTGTGGGAAGGGGTGGGCTTAGGTCCGAGGGCTCAGACAGCTGAAGATGGAGTCTCTCTGCCAGGGAAGCTGTAGAATCAGGATCTTTCTTTTTTTGAAGTAGGTCCTCAATGCTGTCCACTTTCCTCCTAGTGCTATCCCATACTATTCCAGTGCTTCCATACTATTCTAGATAATTTGATGGGCTGTATCTTTGTTCTCATTTGTTTTTAAGAAATTATTTATTTTTCTTTCATTTCTTCTATGATCCAATCCTCATTTAAGAGTATTATTCAATCTCCATATGTTTATGTGGTTCCTGTAATTTTTCCATTTATTCCTAACTTCATTTCATTATAATCTTATAAGATGCTTAGAATTATACCAATTTTTTTTGTACTTGCTAAGACTCACATTGTGGCCCCAGAATATGATCTATTTTGGAAAAGTTTCCATGAACCACTGAGAAGAAAGTGAACTTGGCTGTTGTGGATCAAATATTCTATAGATAGTTGTTAGGTCCATTTGATTTATAGTATTTTTTAGATCAGAAATATCTTTATTGATTTTATGTCAGGATGAACTGTCTGTTGGTGAAAGCAGTGTGTTGAAATCACCCAGTATTGTATTGGGCTCTATCTGGGATTTAATGCTGATAAATATCTATCTATCCACATGCACTGACAATTAGGGCATAAACATTTACTATCATTATATCATCTTCTTGAATAGTTCCCTTTACTAGTATGTAGTGATTTTGTCTCTTTTGATTTATTTTTACTTGAAATCTGCTGTGTTAGGTCTGAAAATAATTCCTGCTTATTTATGGACTCCTTTTGCATGGGATATATTTTTTTTATCCTTTTACTTTCAGCTTGTAGTTTTCCTACAAAATAAGTCTCTTGCAAACAGCATACAGTTAGATCTTGTTTTTTAAATCCATTCTAACAATCTCTGTCTCTTTTTCTAAGAGGATATGAGATGATTTATTGCTCATATAAGAATTTCTGGGATCCTAGGGCACCTTGCCAAGCAGGTCCAAATATTGTTTGAAAGAGTAAAGAAAGGAGACTGTTTGGGGTTTTATTGTGGTTAGAAGGTAGAGTGGAGGTGAGAGTGTCCACTTGTGAAGTGGGGCTTACATTGTTTGAACTGCCCACCAGCACCAAAAAAAGGAGTACCTGAGCCTTTTTATCAGTTAGATCAGATGTGGCAAACATTGAAAATTATCATAGATATAATTGCAATTATCTAGAGAAAGAAAGATTTACAAGGGAATATTATATATGACCCTACAAAAATATTTTGAAAAATTAGAGAAAATTAATTATTTTCCAAGAAAGCACTATTATTGATCCTCCAAAAAATATCAAATCATGATGAACTAATCACTATAGAAGAGATCAGAAAAGTAAAAATCTATCATTAAAAAAGCAGCAAGCCCAGAGGGCTAACTTTTTATTTTATTTTATTTTTATTTATTTTTTATTTTTTAATTTGTTTTAATTAGTTATACATGATAGTAGAATGTATTTGGACATACTGTACACAAATGGAACATAATTTCTTATTCCTCTGGCTGTACATGGTGCAGAGTCACACTGGTTGTGTAATCATACCTGTATATAGGTTAATAATGTCTGTCTCATTCTATCATCCTTCCATTACCACTGCCCCATTCCTCCCCACACTCCCCTTTGCACAATCCAAAGTACCTCCATTGTTCTCTAACCTTCCCCACCACCGACACACACTATGGATCAGTATCCACATATTGTTTCTCCACATATTGGAGAAAACAAATGTTTTCTCCAAAGTTTTCTCTTTAGTTTTTTGGGATGAGCTTATTTCACTTAGCATGATATTCTCTCTTCCATCCATTTACCTGAAAAAACCATAATTCCATTCATGGCTGAGTAATATTCCATTGTGTATATGTACCACATTTTCTTTATCCATTCATCTGTTGAAGGGCATCTCAGCTGGTTCCATAGTTTAGCTATCCTGAATTGAGCTGCTATAAACATTGATGCAGTTGCATCACTGTAGTATCCTGATTTTAAATCCTTTTGGTATAAGCTAAGGAGTGGGATAGCTGGATCAAATGATGGTTCCATTCCAAGTTTCTGAGGAATCTCCATCCTGCTTTCCATAGTGGTTGCACCAATTTGCAGTCCTACCAGTGATGTATGGGTGTACCTTTCCCCCACATCCTCACTAACACTTATTATTGCTTGTATTCTTGATAATTGCCATTCTGACTAGAGTGAGATGAAATCTTAGTTTTGCCAATCTCTGTATTTTAATTGGGAAGTTGAGACAATTCACATTCAGTGTTATTATGGACAGAAGTTTGTTATTTCCCTCCATTTTGGTTTGCTATATTTAATTTGGTCTTAATTTTCATTTAGTTTCTTTTCAAAAAAGCATCCTCCATTTGGGAGTTCTGGAGTTTGTTTTTGAGTTCTTCTGTGTGTAGTATATTTTTGAGTGTTTTTTGTAGTGTTGAATTCGAGGTCAAGAATTCTTTTTATCTTTTTCATGAAGTTTTTATTTCTTCTTATATTCTGGAAGATAGTTTTGCTGGATATATCAATCTTGACTGGCAATTGTTTTCTTTTAGGTATTGGAATATTTCTCAAGACTTCCTTAATTTTAAGGTCTGGTTTGAGAAGTCAGAAGTGAACCTTATTAGTTTGCTTCTAAAGTTGACCTGACGTTTTTCCCTTGCTGCTTTTAATAATCTTTGCTTATTTTCTATGTTACATGTTTTGACTATGATGTGCTTGGAGAGGTTCTTTTATGATCTTGTCTATTTGGGGTTCTGTATGCATCTTTTATGTGGATGTCCATCTCATTTCTAAGTTTAGGAACATTTTCTGCTATAATTTCACTGAAAAGGTGAATGTCCTAATGTCTGTAGTCTGTATTTCCATTCAATGACTCTCAAATTTGGTCTCTGGATGTTGCCTCAGAGTTCTTGTATATTCTGATCATGATCTTTCTTTATTCCCCATTATTACATACTGAGTATTCAAGTTCATTTGCTCTGTTTGCAAGGAATGAAGTACTTCCTTTGAGGCTTTAAGCTCTATTTTCTACATAATCTAATCTGTTGGTAGTTAGTGAGTTAATTTTATTTATTGTGTCTTTCATTTCCAGGAGTTCTGATTGATATTTTTCCAATATCTCTTTTGCTTTATTGAAATCATCTTTTACCTTCTATGTTTGCTTATTCATACCTCAGATCTTCTTTTAGCTCATTGAACATTTAAATAATTAACATTTTATAATCTTTCCCTAAAATTGTATCCTCTTCCATATCTGTGGATTTTTGTTGGGGATTATAAATTTTGGTGGGAGACTTATTTACCTGTTTCCCCATATTTTCAGAGGTGTTGAACTTGCATATCTGTTGAAATGGGTTCCTCTTCTTCTCTGAGTATGTGTCCTTTGGTGTGTTGTTATCTTTTCTGTTCTAGGGACTTCACTATTTTGGCTATATGAGTGTGACCTGAGGTCACTCTCTAACTGTTCCTACTTTGGGCATTGTCATTGGTTTGAGGTTTTCTTCTCCCCTATTTTATGTGCTGAAGTATATTGGAGCTCAACTGAGGTTAAATTGCATATGGAGTGAGGTTTACTGCTACTTGGCAGAGTTGTTAGTGTAGCTTAGCAGCAGAATCTCTATCCTGAAGACTTCGAGTGTCCCAATAACTTCCAAGCCCCTATTAGAGAAAGGAGGAGCAAAGAATAGCAATAATGGCAATAACCAATGTGCAGTCTTTAAATACATGTCCAGTGCCTACATGACATCGATACCACTAATTACCACTTGAAGCAAAATGATAGGGTCAGTATTTAACATTAACAATAAATAGTCCTGAACTAGATCAGACATTAAACTGCAAGTATCAACTGTGTCATTCAGTCTATTATAACCACAACAACTTGAAATAGGTAGAAATTGTATATATATTAAATAGTTATATTAGATAGTAAAATTATAGTTCCTTAAATGAGGCGAAAATAAGCTGGGAAGGCAAGAGAAAGTTTTAAATATTTCAAAAGTGAATAGAGGGCAATCAGGAGAGAGGTTGCAAGGGATGGCTATAAGGAAAGAGGGATTTTAAAAAGCTAAAACTAGTAAAGAAACAGAAGAGGAAGTAAGAAAATTTGGCTATTAGAGCAGGAAGAAAATGAATAAAGAATAATAAGAATAAAAATAAAGATGCAAGCAAACAAAAATCAAGCCAAAGCAAAACCACATAATATTCTATCCTATCAAAATCAAAACAAGGCTAAATAACAATTGAGTGAAGAAAAGGGCAATTGAAACTGAGAGAAAAATTACATACACACACACACTTGAATCTATCAGTGCAACAAGAACATGCATGTGTGCACACACACAGGATGAAAAAGAGTTAAAAAAAAGTTTTTTTAAATGGTGGAAAAATTCTTAATGAGAAATAAAGGACTTACTTCTAAGGTGGTCAAAACTGTTGTCAAGAATGGATTTTCCTTGTTTATGGTATTATACCTTTCTTTGCATTCTTTTTTGAGGTGCTCTGTAACTCTTCCATCAAGGGCTGTTAAATCTGACTTATTTATGTTTCTCACCAAGCTTCTAACTGTTGTGGCCTGAAGCCAAAGCTGGTTGTAATAGCTCTCCATCTCCCATCTGACAGTACAGAACAAGGTTGACCAGGGAGTACTGACAACTGATGTACTCCCAGAGTGGGGCTGATGCAGAGTTCTAAATGGGAAGCTCTTATGGCTGGGGTTTAGTTCTGGCTGTATCTTGGAACTTTGTCAAAAGGTATTTGAGATTAGATCACACCCCCTGTTGCTGGCCAGATGCAGACTCTGATGGATATCTGAGTCTCAGGGATGTCCCAAAAATTCTACTCTTAGAATGGGGGAATCTAACCCTCTACAAGTCTAACATATTCCACTGCTGTGGATATGCATTACTCAGGATCAGACCAGGAGTGCCGATGTGCCTGTCTGACTGGTTTCTAGTCTCTTCCCAGCTGCTCATAGGGGCCACCAGCAGCAAAGGGAGCTCTCTTTCCTCAATTTCCCAGCCTGGATCACCCTATGCATCATTTCTTTGAGCCAGTTTCAGTCACACTGGTGCAAGAACACTCTGGATCCCCCAGTAGATGACTGCTAGGTCAGGCTGGCAATGCCCTTACAAGCTCCTGATCTCCTGCCTTTTCTCACTGCCATGAGGTCACTTAGAATGGTTTTGGCTGTGATTCTCTGCTCATGAGCCAAGTGATTCTGATCACTCTTCAATCATCCACTTGGCCACCGTCTCTGGCTTAGTTAGGATCTGCATCCCTCTCTATTCCACAGGTTTCCCCAAGTCTGTTTTATTCACCATGCTTTCCTCTCTTTCAACCTGTGCCTCTTCCCTCTGCAGTGGGCTGGTGGCATTGGTACCATTGCCCCCAGCCAATTTGGCACATCTCTGACATATTCTTTTTATTTTATGTTTAAGGCCTCTGACTTTCTGTGTCTCTGTAATTAGAGACTGTCCACTGTTGAATTTCAATGAATTCCCTAAGTCACCCATTTCACTGAGTAGCAATACTCTTCTCCTTCTGCTTGAATCTTAAGCTGAGGAGTAGTTAGAGAATGCACCCTTCTCCTAATCTGCCATCATCCCTAAAATATATATTTCCAATCTGATTCCACAGAGGAAAACAAAGAGATCTGATAGTGGCAATATTTAAAGTTATAATGAAGCTAGGTACAGTGGTGCACACTTGTAATTCCAGCTACTTGGGAGGCTGAGGCTGGAGGATAGCAAGTTAGAGGCCAGCCTCAGCAACTTAGCAAGAACTTATCTAAAAATAAAAAGCAAAAAGGACTGGGTATGTATCTCAGTGGTAGAACACTCCTGGGTTCAATCCCCAGTCCTGAAAAAAAACAAGTATAACAATAGGGCAATAGGGTAGTTTCTACAATGATGCAGGGTCCAATTCTTAAGGTTTTTCTTTTCTTTCTTCAAGAACTTAATGGATCCCCTACAGGATATATAAAATTAAACCTGCATTAAGGCATAGCATAGAAAAACTATAAGACATTTAAAACAAGATCTGAAAACAGCCTGGGAAAAAATTACATATCACCCTGCAGGAGTAATAAACGGACAGCCAACTGCTCAACGATAAAAATTAAAGCAAGAACACACTGGAAGGATAGCTTTAAGGAAGTGAAAGATAATAATGTCCAACCTAGAATTCGATACCAATGCAAAATATCTTTCAATAATAATATTTTCATAGATCAAAAAGTGAGGAAACATGGTACTAGTAGATATTCAGTAAAGGTATTTTAAAGGGTAATCAGTAGGAAAAGTAAAGAAAGTACTGATACATGTGTAATCTAAACATGTATTAATCACATAAATATAACATTTCAGCCATGGATATGGTAATTCATTGAATTAAGGCCTAAGATCTTGTAAGGAAATTTTAAGGGCATTGATTAAGTTTAAGTGTGCTAAGTTAAATATGCAAGTTGTAAATTATAGGTCACTCATTAAATGAATAGAATCAGAGTATATAACTTTGAAACAAGCATGGGGACAAAAGGGAATAAGAAAAATGTGTAATAAATACAAAATAAGGCAGGAATGGAGATAACAGGAGACAAAACAGATGAAATGACACAAAATATGATAGTAGATAGATATAAATATGTGACTGATTGTGCTAAATATTAATGGACCAAATACTTTAGTTAAAAAACAAAGACTGTCATACTGGATTACTAACAATAAAATACAACCATGTATTATTTATGAGATATGCCTCAAATATAAGGATATAGAAAGATTAAAAAGTTAACGACTAGAAAAAAGTTATTCTAGTAGGAAACAGAAAAAAATCTTTAAGTATATTTATATCAGACAAAATTATCTTTAACACATTACTTTAGGTAGAAATTATGTCATAATAATAAATATTCACATTAGCAGAAATATGTAACATTTTAAAATTTGTATAAACATAATATTTTCTTAAAGTAAAAAGGCAAAGAATTCCAAGAAAAAACAAGTAAATTCATGATCATATTATAAGATTTTTAACACACCTCTATCAGGAATTCACAGAAAACACACACACAAACACACAGCTCTAAGTGCATAGAAGATTTGAACAATTTGATTTAAAGGGAATTTATACAATATTGTATTCAAGAATTACAAAATGTGCTCACTTTCTCTCTCTCTCTCTCTCTCTCTCTCTCTCTCTCTCTCTCTTTCTTTTTACAAGAAAACATGTAACAGTCACAAAAATTGACCATATTCTGGGCAAGACTTCAAAAATTTCAGAAGACTGAAACTACTGTCCAAACACAGTGCAATAAACCCAGAAGTCAATAACAAAAAGATATTTAGGAAATTTTTCTACATATTTGGATATTGAAGAATACCCTTCTCAGCAGCCCAAGAGTCGAAGTAGAAATCATAATGAAAATTAGAAACATCCTTTCAAAATAAGTATAACAAAATGATTTCAAACCAAATAAAATGCAATTTTAACAGTACTTAAAAATTTATAGCCTTGAATGCTTGTGTTAGAGTTGAAAATAGGTTAATTAATGAGCAGGATAATCATCTCAAAAACATAGAAGGAACTAAAATAGAAGAAATGATATCTTAAAGAGAAGAGCAGAATTTAATGAAATGGAAACAAACAAAAATCAAGAGAATTAAAACCAAATGTTGATTTATTGAAAAGTGACTATAATTGACACACCTCTGGCAGTACCAAGATACAGCACAAATAGTCAATACTAGGAATGCAAGAGAGGTTACCAGTATAGGAAGTCACAGATACTTAAAAAGATAAGTTACACTGAATGACATAACAAAGTTTTGATGAAATTCATAGAAATGAATAATTTATTAAAGCTGTCTTTGACCTGAGAAACAAGCTCAGACTCACTATATCTCAGGCCTTATTGTAAATTCTCTGGAGAATTTAATTGACCATTCTGCAGTTTATATATATGCTAGATACAATTAATTAAAACTAGGATATTGTATAAGTTGCAAAACATTTTGCCAGGGGTCAGTGCTAAAGGGATAGCGCAGAATTCTTAAAGAAATTGGGTCATTGTGAGGGGCAGACAATCCAAATGAATGTACAAAACCTGCTATAGTACTTATCAATAACTATATATCTACAACTATCTATCTAATATATTTTTATTTATTTATTTGTTTCTTATCACCAGAGTTCTCCAAGGCAGTTCCTAGCAGTATTTATCTGCAATAGGGTGATGTTTGGTTTATGTTCATTGAATAAATGCTTTAAGGAAAAAATTTAATCTTCTGAGACTTCATATTTCTCATTCTGGAATAATAATAATTCTTTATGCCCAAAGTCATGGACTTGGAACCAGTAACACTCAGGTTCTTTTCTAGACCTATGGTCAAATTAATGTCTCTTAAAAATGTATTTTGAAGGACACAGATATCTATCTGCAAGACTGGTCTCAACTGGGCTGTCTGGCTTAGTGTTACACCCTGAACTGTTGAGGATATGCCGGATGCTGGTCTTCATCTCTTGTCTCTCACTCCTTGGACACAAATTTTAGATTATCTTTCTTCCATCTGGAAAGGGCTGACCTCCCTTAAAGACTCATGTTCTGTTTCCTTTATGAACCATTTCTCTGCTCCCTTTCCCTCTTTATTCATTTCTGGAAAGATCTGATTTCCAATTGCAATAAAATTCATGGATGCCAGGTGTATTTTCTCAAATATTATCCTTCCAAAGCACAGTTTGATCCTGTTATTTTCCTTTATAAAACACTTTGTTGTGACTACATAAATATTACTCCACAGTCTTGGATCTTTGAGAAATATCACATTTTAAAACAAATTATTAAATCTAAATCTCTATTCTTATAGCTGTCCAAAAATTCAATCATAGTACTTAATGAGGGTCCTTTCCTCTCCCTAGAGTAGTCCACGAATTTAGAAAGTATACATAGTGCCCAGAAAATAAGCAGCTTCCAGTTTTCCATCTGTCCTGGCTGCCACTCATGTCCTCATTTTCCAGACCTGCATGGCTCCTGATGTGTGGGCATCTCTACAGCTATTTTGCCCAATGATGTCCAGAGGTCTTTGTCTAGATGGGAATATCAGTGCATGGAATACATCTTCTCGGAATGACCTCTCCAAGTTCTCCATATTCACGTCACCAGATTTTGTCCCCAACTCTGGTGAGCTGCCAACCCCTATTCCCTTTCCACCTGAAGGAATCTCTCTCCCTCTCCTGCCTCTTGCTTCCAGGTACTCTCTCTCATGGAAAGTGTAATAAACTCTTCTGCCACATCTTCAAATATTCATATTTTTTTCTTATAGAGTTAAAAATTCTTAATCTGACTTCTAAAGCCTTCCTACTCTGGATTCTGTCTGCTTTTCTAGTTTTCATCTTTCTCTATCTCTCTCAAGCCCTACAGAACTTCTAAAAATCCCTTCTACATTCTTACAAGACACCCTCATGCTGAAATGAGTGCTTTTAAGTGTCTCTCTGTGTCCAGACTCCTTGGAAACCCCTGCTGTCCATCTGTCAAGATGTAGCTCCAGGGTTATTGCCATAGAGAGCTTGTTCTGGACTCCCCAGGTAGAAAGAGTCACTTTCTTAATATAGACCCCATAAACCCTATAACATTTTCATGCACTTTTAAATATAGATATCTGTCTTCCCTTACTTGAATTCCTTGAGGACAGCAATCATGTCTATTTCTCTATCCCACTATTTAGCCCATCCTTGGCTTATGAATCATGCCCCATACATAAATACACAGAATAAAGAATAAATAAAATAAAAAACCAGCATGTAGAGCCAGAGGCATCAACCCAGAGGTTGTATGTGTCCATGGATGTATTTTCTCACCAGCTAGATGATAATCTAGGGTAATTATATGTGTAGGACGCTCATCCTTCCAACCAAGTTTATGCAAAGGCTGATTTTTTCTTTCCTCAATACATTCTACCTTAAAATACATTTGAATTCCTTGCCATTGGGTTCTTGGAACTTCTGTGGGAGGGTCACCAAGAGTCTAAACCAGAGGTACCAAATTGGTGGCAGTCAGTGAAACATAGAAGTTGACCACAGTGGTTTTTTTTTTAAGTCTAACTGTTTTTTTTGGAACTGGAGATTGAACCCAGGGGCACTCCACCACTGAGCCATATCCCCAGCCCTATTTTGTATTTTATTTAGAGAGAGGGTCTCACTGAGTTGCTTAGGGCCTCGCTAAGTTGCTGAGGCTGGCTTTGAACTTGCAATACTCCTGCCTCAGCCTCCTGAGCTGCTGGGATTACAGGCATGTGCCACTGTACCTGGCTCCATTTTTTTTAAAGTCTGAGTTTTAATGCTCTTCACATAGTTACAGCTACTGCTTCACTCTTAAAGATGCTTAAAACCCTAATCTAAGCCAAGTCTCCACAAGAGCCAATCAGTCTCAGAATCCTTCCACACTCTGACTAGGAGTTGGTCCAGTGGGCCACTGGCCATTTCACCATGGGGGGTATCAGAGGATGCATGTGTGCTATGAGCACAGAGTAAAGGAGAGATGAAAGGGCAAGACAGGAAAAGAAGACTAGGGGGAGAATGAAGCCTACCTGTTCTGCTTCTCCCCTCTCCAATCCTCCTATATCCCTAATGCAGGTGTGTATCATGTTGACATGTAGCCTGTCCAAATGGGAATTTGCTCAGGATTGGAAGAGTCAACTCAGTTTCCATTCCACTTGGGTAGGTTTTAGCTACGTTCAGAGAAGAAGAGTTTTAATAAGTGCAATTCTGTTCAGTCTAACAAGGAATCATTTTTAATTTAAGCTATATTGGCCCACATCCTAGAGCTACAGAGATTATGTAGACAGTACTTACCCTTGAGGAGCACATAGATTAATGAAGAAGAGTGACTATGGATAATAAGAGCTATGCAGAGGTGATGTGGGGATTGAGTAGAGAGTCACTAGACCCAGTGTGAGAATTCAGGGTAGATTTTTCTGAAGGAAGTATCGTCTCTGCTGGGGAAAGAAAGGTAGGCTTATGGGGAGGTTGCATAGGACACAAGGTTAAAGAATGAATTATAAAAAAAAGATACAACATGTCAAGATTTCAATGAGGATTCTTGGATGTTTTTAAAGTACAAAAATGAAGTAATTAAATTTTAATTTTAGAACGTCTGATCCTCTAAATGATATGCTATTTAAACTATACTAAGGCATTTTAATAAATTAAACCTTATTTTAATCTGATGGAAGTATTTTTGTGTGCTTATCTGTCAGTACGTGGGTATGTCTAGAAAATTCTAGATGTTCCTTTTCTTCCATTTTATTTCCTTTCTTGCTTCAAACACTGAGATAAAGTCACTTGGAATGAAAGACTACAAACCAGCCAAAGAGTTGAAGCTTCTTAAAAGGACATGAAATCTAAGACATCCAGGTTGCAGGTTGGCAAGTCAATAAATCCTATGGAAATTTACTAGATAATGCAGGAATTTTTTCCACACACACACACACACACACACACATACACACACAGAGTCTTCTTGTCAATTCAGCTCTAACTTATATATATACATGAAATATATATATGAAATTTATATAGAAAATGTAATTGTGAATTTTGTGTTTTTGTTTTATAGTAAAAGTACCTTTATAGATTTTTAAATGAACACCATTACTTGCAAATTGATTCTGCATCTGTTTTCCATTAAGGCTTACATGAATGATTAACAAATAGAATCTCAATGGGGGAGAAATTACAGAGCTTATTTATAAGGATGTCACATTTGAGCTTACCTCCACGCTGTGGCTTTACCCCCATTGCTCATATTTCTCAGCTTGTTGACATTCTAGCTTTCACAAAACCAAGATCTCAAGCTGCTAAATATTGCCTAACAGAAAGTCCCACAGGATACTTTCTGTAAATCAGAAAATAAATCACAGTATGAGTAGGTGTGTTTGCAGGGCAGGATCTTTCTTGGTAGGGGGATACTAGGGGAGGGACTTCATTTTGTCTTTGTCTCCCAGCTCCCAAATGAGACTGGCCATGTCATTTGTCACTTCCATAGTTAGCGCTGGAGGCTCTTGGCAAACATATTTAATATTCTATGGATCTGATACTTTTCTCTTTGTAAGAACTTCGAATAGAATTGTGAAATCAGCAAAGCATGTCCTTTTAGCTTTCCTACCTTTCATTTCGACCCTCCTAGCTACCACTTTGGATCACTGAGTGCCCTGAATAACACCCATATCTGTCCCAAGCCACCTTTCCTGATCCTCCTTTTTCTGGTGTCTTCATTTTTCTGTCACAGTTGAAATCAGTTGGTTGAGAGGTTTATTCCCTCTACCCTATTAATGGCTAAGAGGTATTTCATATGTTATTCCTTCTAGAGATATTTGTATTTTTACTAGAACTGGCTTACCCTCATTCAAAGAAATAAATCTGATTTATTTTCTGAAGCAATTTGCTCTCAATTCTTTCATTTGGCAAATAGCTACAGTATTAAGTTACTACTTTGACAGAAGTGCTTTGCTGGGAGCTGATGGATACCCAGATGGGATAGACATGGATCTTGTTTTTAACTAGTTTGCAGGTGAATAAGCAGTTCAGGCTTTCAGACTAGAGGTACCAGGCTAGTAGAAGTCTTATTTACTGCTATAACCCAGCACCTAAAGGAAGCCTGATGCATAGATGTTCAATAAAAATCTGTTGAGGGATTAAATAACTAATTGAGAGATGAATAGACAGAGGCAAATTAGCTTTTCCAAGTATTCTAATACTTTTCAGGAAAGGTAGGGGAAGTCAATTTTAGAAGTACAAGTTTTATTGAATTTGTATTGGACACTTGCAAAGGTAAACATACCTTCAATTGGCTGACCCTGTCAAAAAAGCAGAGCAAAAGCCCTAACAAAACAAAATTGTGGTTAAATCATCAACAAAAACATCAAACCCTACTTCTAGGAAGTGAGAGGGAAATTCTATTGAGGTCTTTGAAATCCTATTTGGAAGCTCTAGGATTTGGGCTCTAAGCCAAATATTAAAGTTATCAATTATACAATTTATTGAATAATTAAAATATATTCACAATAGCAATTACTACATCAGGAAAACTAAATAGCCATTGAAATCACAATGTATATGTTGTGACTAAAAATAATATATATGCCTAGAAACAAATTTGGAAGAAAATATACCAATATGTACTAACAATGGTTATCCCTAGAGGATGGAGTTATGAGTGATTCTCATTTTCTTTCCTGTACTGCCTTTATTTCCCAAAACAATTTAAATAATCAAGATGTAAAGCCATAAAATGTTTTTTTGAAAATGGTAATCATTTTAATGTAGCTTAAACATTTTAAGAGCCAAGATGTATGTACTGGTTCATTTTCCATTTCTACAACAAAATGCCAGAGGTTGAGTATTTTGCAAAGAAAAGACATTTATTTCACAGTTTGGGAGGCTAAAATTCTAAGATCAGCTGGCTCCCTTGGTGTGACCTCTAGGGAAGGTGTCATAGCAAATGGTGTTATGGTGGCAGGAGAACTTGTGAGAGTCATCACAAGGCAAGACAGAAAACCAGAGGATGGAAAGAGTCAGTCTTGCTCTTTTATAATGGCCCTCTTTTGCAGGAATTAAATGGAGTCTTGTGAGAGCTCCATTAATTTCTTCTGAGGTCAATGTCACCAGTGATCTAATTGCCTTGCACTAAGCTGACCTCTTAATATTTCCAGTATCTCCCAATAGTACCACACCGAGGGCCGAGCTTCCAAAATATGAGCCCTTAGGGGACAAACTCAAACCATATCCAAACTATAGCAGTGTGTATGTGTAAGGCATGGCAAATTCAATATTATAATTCTCTGTGTTAAAAAGGCCCAAATGATATCTACTTAAATGTCAGTAAAAACAAACATCTTGCTATCAAGCAAGAAATTCCACATCAGACCTTTAAGTGTGATCAAATTCATTTGGTTTTTATATGATTGAAAAACAAAATGAAAAACAGTTCTAAGGGATGAAAGAACAGTGAATGTCATGTCCTTTGGAAGGCCATTCAGAGAGGGAGCTGGGGGGTGGGGAGATGGGGAGTGGGGAGATGGGAAGAAGACAGCAACTTTCCCCAAATGCAGATCCCGTGAGGATAACAGGATTGAAGACTACCCTGTCTACTACTCTTAGTCAAGAAACAAGCAAAAGCCATCTGCAGATGTCTTACATAATAAAACAGGATTGAGGTTTTGACAGATTGATCAAGTTCTGTTGGTGGTATTTGTACGTTAATGGTTGAAACTGAAGTACCATTATTTTAAAAATTCCTTTGTGGTTTCTGTGTCCCCTTTCAAATGTGTTTTGCATGTGAACTAGAGAGGAGGTCTGAGGCTCTGTAGCTCGCTGTTGCAGCTGGGCCTCTCACTCAGGTTCTTAGCATTTTAGACAATTTTGAATACATTTTAAAAATGAATATTTTTCTATAGAAATATCCCTATTTTTGTAGTACAGTAGATATCTAGGAAGACTTATTTCAGAGTCCCAGATTTTTTTTCTATCATCTAGGAGGTGATAAGACCTATTATTAAAAATCTATCATTTGGCTTATTTGTTGCTTTTGAAAACTAGACTTTTGAGTGAATAGTGCTATTCATATCATTCATTTTGGTTCCCTTGCACCTAGATGCAGAATGGAATTAAAATCTACAGAGTTTGATAATTTTAATAACTTAAGCCCTAGCAAATTCTTTGGCATTTCCATTTATTGTGGTGAGTTTTGGTTGGTTTTTGTTTTTGTTTTTGTTTTAATGATGTTGTTTATTTGTTTTGTTTGTTTTCATTTGTTTGTTGGTGCCAGGGATTGAACCCAGAGGTGCTCCACCACTGAACCACATCTCCAGCCCTTTTTATTTTTTATTTTGAGACAGAGTCTCTCTACTCACTGTTACTTCGGGCCATGCTAAATTGCTGAGCTTGGTCTTGAACTTATGATCCTCCTGCTTAAACCTCCTGAAATTCTGGATTACAGCTGTGCACCACTACACCTTGTTTATGTTGACTTAAGAAACAAAACAAAAAAGTAGTTTTATTTGGTTTCGTTTTTGTTAGTTTATTTTTGTTTGTTTGTTTTGTACTGAGTGTTGAACCCAGGGATGCTTTCTCACTGAGTTACATCCTTAGCCCTTTTTATTTTTTATTTCAAGGCAGAGTCTCACTAAATTGCTGAGGTTGGCCTCAAATTTGTAATCCTCTGGCTTTAGCCTCCTAGGTCACTGGGCATGTGCCATCAGGCCTGACTGAGGATTGCTCTTTAACCACTAGAGAAGTGTACCTTATAGAACTGTTTTGCATAGGGATACAGTGTTCAATCATGCGTTTTTTGCCATGGAACAAACTTTCGATACCTGTGGTGTTGCATCTGCTACCTGTATTCACACAATGGCTGGACATAGGTTGCCAGACTAATGAATGTCAGCAGCTAGTCAGAGACTGGGAAGCACCTGGATTCCTATAAGTGAGAAATCATTCTCATTTTCTCTCTGCTTCATTATTTGCTATTTTTTAGACTGTATTTCCATTCCTTTTCCCTACTTCATCTTGCTTCCTTTCTCTTTTTTCCTGTTCTGGGTTGAATTCAGTACCCTTCTCTTCCAGGAATAAAGAAGTCATAACTCTCAGTACCCCAGAATGAGACCTGCTTTGGAGATAGGGTCTTTGCAGAGCTAATCAAGGTAAAATTAGGTCTCTATTGTGTGCTTTTATCTGATGTGGCTGATGTCCTTACAAAAAAGAAAATTTGTTCACAGGAAAGATGATGATATAAACATACAGGGAGAATCATATATAGGCCAAGGGATGCCAGAGGCTACGGGGAGCCAGGAAGAGGCAAAGGGGATTTCCTGCAGGTTTCAGGGGGAGCATGACCTTGGTAACAACACTTTAATTTAGGCCCTTTAGTTTCTAGACTATGAGACAAAGAATTTCTGTTGCTGAAGCCCCCAGTTTGTGATACTTTCTTATATCAGGACAGGGAAACTAATAAATCTCCACCCCTCCCTCCAGCTTTTTCTAATTTCCTTTTCTATACCTTTCTTCTCTACTTCTTGTCTCTGACCTTTCCTCCTCCTTGGAGACTTATCTTCTGTCCTCTGTTCTGGGTTTCATTGGCTGGTCAACCACATGGAGTGTGAGTTCACTGAAATCAAACAGACCTAAGGAATGTCCAAAGAAGAGGAAAAGCCTGTTCAGACAATCGTTGTCTCTATTATGGAGTTTTTGGATCACGTGTACTTCAAACATTATCAAAGCTAGTGTGTCTACTCTGTTTCTAAAATATTAACTCCAGGTAGAGTATAGTGCATATCTAAAATCGTACCTGAACAGTACCTCCTAAAAAAAGGCTAGGTACAGATAGAACGTTGTTTGGCTCAAATCGAACTGAATTCTGTGTGCCTTACATATGGTCACTTCTTGGTCATTGTCTGTGATAATCAAGAACGGGATATCCCCTGTGTTTGTTTTACCCATCTGCCCAGAAAATAGACATTTTTTGTGATTATGGGAATTGATTTTTATCTTATCAGTCATAAGTGTGTGTAAGATTGATTTGATGTAGCAACCTGTCAAAACTTACAGCAACATACCAAGCAGTCCAGAAACCAGTATTTTCCAAGAAGTGCTGTTTCCTGACTTATCAATATGAGATCCCAGAAGCTGCTTCTAGCCAGGATTAGCCTGCACTGCTCTAGTGACCCAGTTTACTCCAGATGATTAACTCAGATTTTTTTCTTTGGGGGATAAGAAAAATGAGGCATCAGTAAGCTATTTTCTCTGAAAATTATGTGTAGTATCTTGACATTTTGCAACTTGTTCATTCTTCATTATGAAGGTCATTTATGACTCAATTCCCAAAGGTTTTATAGGGACATCAACTGTTTCAGGCCAGGTTCCTCCTGCACACCAACAGTAGGAGCATGCAGACATCTCTTAGTTGTCATCGAGGACCATTGCAGGCCTCATCAACTGCTATGCATTTGATGATGTCATTATCATACTTTTAGGGAACTTTGCTTTTGATTAAAGGTTCATATCCCTATTGCTGGCATACAAACTATTTTTAAAAGCATCTTGAGTTATGTTTGAGAATTCTACCTACCAAGTCTGCCTCATAGTGTTGAACAAATGGTACAGAATCATAAGTGGGGGCTGTGGTACTTCCCAATTAATACTACTTCTACAGGCAAGGAGATCAGTTACTGACAGACCTAGGTTCTGGATCATAGCCCTTCCTCATTACTTAGCCTCTCTGGGTCTCCAATTCTCTCTCAGGGAATGCTATACAGAATTACCACTTCCTTCTGGAGTGGGCTGACCAAGGTAAGAGAAAACCTTCATTTCAGGGCATCCATGGGTCCTTTGTCCTGCTATGCACATAATGGTTCTTTTGTTTGGAAAGGTTTGTATGGGACTTTTTGTTGTGTTTTTTATAGTGGCCCTAAAAGTGTTATCCCAGACCAGTGGCATCAATATCACTGTCAATTGCAGATTGACAATGACGCTACAGAATCAAAACTAAGGAACTGTCATAACAAGGCCCCCAGGTGACAGATGCATACTCAAATTTGAGGACTCTCTAGTCTAGCTAAAAGAAGACCTAGAATTGAGTTTAGATGTAGAGTCTTGGGGGAACTGAATGGCTTCCTAATAGACTGAGAGACATCTGAAATTCTTATGCAGTCTGGTAAGAGGTTACATAAAGACTGGAGCCAGCAGGTTGGTGAAAGGCAAAGAGAAAGCCCAGCTCTGGGTGGCCCAAGGAACTTTAAGAGTAGGGCTATTGCTAATGCTACTTGGTTCATTTGTTGTATGGTATGATATTTTTACTCTTCTACCTCATACATAAAAATCTTCAGCAAAATTTCTTCTACAAGCAATAGGCTTCCCTCCTTTTGGAAGAGAGGAATGAGAGTTTGGATATATACCAAGGTGAGATAAAGAACAGAGCAAAAGGTATTAATGTCAGTAGGAAATCAGAGTCAGATTATTATATACTAGGGCAGGGTTTCTCAACCTCAGTATTACTGGCAGTCTGGACTGGCTAGATTTTTGTGGGGCTGTCATATTCATTATACAATATTCAGCAATATTCTGGGACTTTAACCACTAAATGCCATTAAACCACTAAATAGCCATTCCCTAAGTTGTGACCACCAAAAGAACTTCAGTCATTGTCATATGGGGGACAACAATCACCCCATTTGAAAACCACTAGTCTGAAGTCTTCTGGGGGCATTGAATTTTCTTACAGACACGTAAGAGTGAAGTCATTAGGATATGATGAGCCATTCTTATCTAAATTATAAGTGACCAGCTTAGGTAACATCTGGGTAGACATTAAAATGGCAGGCAACATCTCTCTTACAGAATAATATAAAACTTAATGAGAATATTTGTAAATGGTCTGGTATAGTGGAGTATCTCTTTCTTTTCCATTTCTGTTACAAATATTTTTAGCAAATCCTGACCTATGGTATTCATAGAGATGTGTTTTGTTTACTCTGTCAGAAAACTGCAAAGCATTTGATTTTACTCTGATATTTGTAAACTAGCAAGTTAACCTAATGCAATTTCTTGAATGCTAAGAGTATGCATGAAACATCTGGATTTGAGACAAAGGACTGTTTATTACTCATAATGAGAGCAGTAAATAGAATAGCAGCATTTTCTTGAGCAGGTTTTCCAATCCCAATTCCCACAGGATGACACAAAGATGGCAAGATGATACATTAACATAAAATGGCCTGCCTGACAAAGAAAAGACACTTAAACTTAAGGAAACTGAATCTAAACTATAAGGAGGCCTGCCCTTGAAGAAAGACACTATCTCTATCATCCAAGGCTGTTTATAATACAGACGGACATCCTTGAAAAGATAGTCTTGAATAACAGCTATTCAAGACTACATATCTATTACAAGATATGTAGAAACAAGACAGTTTCCCACACTACTGTATCGTAAGCTGTATTGGAGATTGGAGTCATGCTTATTCACCTTTGTAACCCTAATGCCTGGTATTCAGGAGGTCATTAATAAGCGCCTTTTGTATAAATTATAAAAATATGTAACCGAGTATGTGGGGGACAGCTTGAGTTATGCCTAGCGCAATAGGACGCTCTATCCATTGGACATACAGTGCTATAAGTTTTTAATTGCTACTGTAACAAATTGCCACAAACATAGTGGCTTAAAACCACACCAATTTGTTTTAGGTTTCTGGAGGCCAGAAGTCTAAAATGGGTCTAACTGGGTCAAACTTAAGGTTACAGCTGGGCTTCATTTCTTTTGTAGGCTCCAGGAGAAAATCATTTCCTGCCTTTTCCAGCTTCTAGAGACCTTATGTTCTTGGCTTATGACCCCTTTGTTCATCTCTAAAGCCAGCAGCATATCATCTTCAAATATCTAACTTTGACCTTCCTGCATTTCATTTTCTCTAAGAACCCTTAAAACTACATTGAGAACACTCAGGTAATCTAGAATATTCTTCCCATTTCAAGATTCTTCATTATAGCTACAAAGTTTGTTTTACCATATGGAAATCTCCAGGGGACTATTGCTCTGCTTGGCACTGTGGTCTATCCTCTTATGGGTAGTCAGGTTATATTCCTTCAATGATCCTTCCCTAAAATATAAAACATAGTCATTCTGGCTAGGGAATAAGGAATGAACTTTTTCCTTTACACTATTTTTTCTCTTATAATTTATGTTTGGAATGAATGCAAAAATATTTTTATAATTCCTCCTTTTAACATGCATGCAAAGTATGCTAAGAAAAAGGTACTTTCCAAGAAATAGTAGATAGCATACAACATTTACATGTGATTTTTCCACATTATATATACAGAGAAGATAATGTATATTTTCTATTCTTCTATAAATTCCTTTTCTAGGAGGTAATTTTTGCCAATACCACTTAACTTCTTTCAAGTCTTGGTAAGAGTAGTTAAACATGCTTTAATGACCATCTTTTATCTGATGGGAAAAAAACAAAACCTGAGCTAGTATCTCTACTAAGCACCTAACCTGATCATCTCAATTAAGTCTCAAAACAAATAAAAGAAGTATTAGCATGACCCCAGTGTGTAAGTATGCCTAATGTTGCCAAAGGCCCAGTACCTTGTGAAGTTTAACACACAAATCACACCCAGGCTTTCCGACTCTGCAACTCTAAAGCTAAACAGTTGGGTTAAATTTCTTTCTTAGGTCTTAGGTCTTCTTGAGCTCTTTTGTTTTTGTGAAGTATGACATATATACAAAAAAAAATGCATAAAACAAATGATTATAAAGCAAGCACTCATGGTAACCATCAGCTAGAACGAGGGTTGGCAAATATGGTCCATGGATTGAATGCAGCCTGCCACCATTTTTTTAAAAATAAAGTGTTATTAGAACCACCTATGCCAATTCCTTCATGTTTTATCTATGCATACTTCTAGGCTGTAATGGCAAAATTACTTAATTGTGACTGAAACTGTATGGCCCATAAAGCCTGAAATAATTACTCTCTGTCCCTTTGCAGAAAGTTTACTGATTGAGATTGTTAATCTTATGTCAGGTTGGCTGTGCCATGTGGTACTCGGATTAAATATTATTTCTAAGTGTGTCCACTGGTGTATTTCCACATGAGATTAGCATTTGGATCAGTTGGACTCTGCAAATTGCCCTTCCCAATGTAAGTGGGCATCATCAAATCCATTGAAGGCCTGAGTAGAACAGAAAGAGAAAAAATGAATTTGCCCCTTTTATTCTTTCAGGTTCCCAGCCAGCCTGCCTGCCTGAGATGCGAAATCAATCTTCTCACACCTTTGCACTGGGATTTATGTCACTGGCTTCCTTGGTTCTGAGACCTTCTCAGTAGGACTGGGATTGCACCATCAGCTTCCTGGGTCTCCAGTTTGTGCA
>JAJEJO010002700.1:119722-213947 GCA_020662805.1 Glaucomys volans
TTGTTTTTCTTCAAGGGTGCATATGGCTATTTTGGTCCATCCATATTTTCATAAAATTTTTGGAATTAACCTGTTAAATTTCACAACTTCTATTGAATTTATACATCAATTTGGGGAAATATGACTATTTTTACAATATTGAAACTTTCAATCTACCATCACATCATATCTGTATATTTTTTCAATAAAGAGTAATCTTTTTGTCTGTTTAGGTCTTACATGTATTCTGTCGGATTTATTCCTATGAGTTTCATTTTTTAAAAATTATCATCCATATTACTATCACAAATAGTGGGAGTTTTATTTTCAATTGTTAATTTAAAAATATTTTTTCCTGGCATGTTTCATTGACTAAAGCCTCTAGTACATTGCTGAAATAACAGAAGTTGTAATAATAGTTTTTATCTTGCTTCTGATTTCAAAGGGAAAACATAAAGTACTTCACTATTAAGCATGATACCTGTCGAGTGGTGTTTTTATAGATATTCTTTTTTTTGTTGTTAATCAGACATTTCCCTTTTTATTTATGGTTTGCTAAGGAATTTTTTCACATAAATAATACTGCATTTTATTATTAGCTTTTCCTTTATCCATTGACATGATTATTTAATATTTCATACATTAATGTGGCTAATTACATTAATTGGTATTCCAGACCAATCTTTGAACTAAACTTGCATTCTTGGAATTAAACTAGTTTAGTCCAAACATGTTATGCTTTGTATATATCACTACATTTGGTTTTCTAATATTTTGTTTAGTATTTTTTCACTTATAGTAATGTGAGAGATTGACTATTGTTTTCCCTTATTACTGTCCTTGTAAATTTTTTAAGAGTCATGTTGGCTCATAAAATATGACTAATATGTGGCAAAGACATGTTCACGCTATATCCTCTACATTCTAAGACTCTCTACATCCTCTACATTCTAAGACTATGCTTCCCAGTCTCCCTTAGCATTATGTTGACCAACAGGAGCATTAATAGAAACAATGCTCATCACCTGTCACTTAAGAGTGGTGCACCTTCTCCACATTTTCTTATACAGACCACTTGCATTGCAGATGGAATAATTATATGACAGAAGAGGGCTAGAGCAGAGCAAGAATTACCCTTACTAATATTTTTTATCTCCTTGTACAAAAGAAATTATAAAAATAAATTTTGCTTTTCCTTAAATTTGTGATAGAACCTACCAGTGGTTTTCTTTAGTGATTTAAGAATTCTGATTCCATTTCATTAATGGTTGTAAAAACTCTTCAGGTTTTCTATTTCTCCTTGAATCAGAACAATATTTTTAAAATAATTTAATTATGGCATCAATTTCTTTTCCGATTCACATGAAATTATTTTAAATATCCACTTAGTTCATTTTTAAATGTTTGTAACACTTCTGGAATATCCATCTTTTCATAACATTCATTTTTTTGTGTGTGTGCCCATTGTTTGTTATGCAGTCTTGTCTAAATTTCTCAGTTTTAAATTAATCTTTTCAGCAAACCAACTTTTGCCTTTGTGGCCTCTCTTTATTTTGTGAGTGTCTTTTGTTAAGTTGATTTCTGATCTTATCTTTTTTTTTCCTTTTCCTTTCTTTGAGTTTATTTGGTTCCTATCATGATTGCCACTGATAAATGCTTGCCTCATTAATTTTCAGCTTTTATTTCTTCCAAATATAAGTATTTACAGATGCAAATTCCAAAATACTATTTTGTCTGCCCACATACAGATAGGAAATAGTCATTTTCTTTGTTCAAAGTGTTTTTTAAATTTTTGTTTATGATTTGTTCTTTTACCTATACATTATTTAAAACTAGCTTTTTAATTGCTAAATTAATAAGGATTTTCTAATTATTTTTTGCTAATGACTTCTAGATTAATTTCAATGTTCCAAAGAACATGATATATATCATTTCCATCCTATTAAAACATGTTGAGCCTTTGTTGTCTGGGATATGGTCAATTTTTGAAAAAAAGAATGTATATTATCTACGGATTGATTATACTATTCCATATAAATGCAGTAAGTCAAATTAGCTAATTATTTTGTTGAAATACTCTGTAACATAAGTAGCATTTTTGGTCTGCTTTTTCTATCATTTTTCAAGATAAATGTATTAAAAATCTCCCACAGATAATTAATTTGATATTTCATCATCTGATTTGTCAATTTTTGCTATGTAGCTTGAATATAAATTATATAAACACATGTTTATTTCAGTGTAAAATACAAGAAATGATAAATGTTTGAGGTGATGGACATGCTAATTACTCTTATTTAACCATTATACATCATATCCACCTATAAGAACATCACACTGCACCACATAAGTGAAATTGTTATGTGTCAATTAAATATAAATAAAAAAATGAACATGTAAAGTAACTTTCTGGTGATTTGGACCATTTATATTTATGAAGCATTCTATGCATTTGCAGCAATATATTCTGTCATAAAATTTGTTTAATATTGAACCAGCTATACTAAACTTTTGTTAGAAGTCATTTTGGGACTGTTTCATTCCTTTGCTGCTTCTTCACATTCATGGCACCTTCTTTCCTTTGTGTTTGGTTACTTTTTTCTGTGTAACATTCATTCCTCTTAGATTATTATCTTGTGGGGATTTTTTTGAGGCTGAGAATTAAAAGTGCCTTCTTTCACAGATTTGTACTTGCTCCTGTTTAAAAGCAATATCAGTTATCAGTTGCATTAATACAAGTTCATGGGCTGAGGAATGGAGGTCGGTGGTGGAATGCATGGTTGGCAGGCACAAGGCTATGGGTTCTATACCCAGCATGCACACATCCTAAATAGATAAAATAAAACAAGTTCACCACTTGAAGTTCCATGAATCAAACTGTAACCCAAGTTACAGATCTGTCCATTCACTGGGCTATGGTCCCTAACTTCTTAAAGACACTCTTTCCCTTTTTCATCTGCTCTGTTTAACTAGCATAAAGGCATTCTGCTCTGTGATCCAGTGGTCAGGGTGGTGGTGGGAGAGGTGCTACCCATAAGAGTTTACTTCAGGTCCACATTTACACTGACTTTCCCCTTGGGGTCCAAAAGGGATGTGTTCACTTTAACTTCTATCCTCCTTGATTTGAGGGGAATTTTAAAAAATTGCCAGAATTGTCAATGCCTGAAAGATAAAAGTGGCTTTGATGTTCAAGCTATCTTAATTTTCCAAATTTCATTTTTACTTAGATTCAAGTTCCTTTTATTATTGTGAGCTGTTTAATATTGTAAAGAATTTTTTTTAATTTTAAGTTTTTAATCTAAAGTTTGGGTTCAAACAACTTAATTTCCTATTCTCAGAACCAAATATGTATGTGCATGTTTGTTTTAGGGACCCTCCATACAACATGATCGAGTCTTTGAAATGATAGATCCCAAAATGTCCAGAGAATATTATTTTGGGTCCTGCATGTCAGGCTTGAAATTCAAAAGGACACCTTCTGCATCCCCAAATGCTTTGTTTCTCTTGTGGTTTGTCCTTTTGTTTTGGTAAGAGCTCAGCAACATCTACAAAATTCTTAAGTGGAAATGATTATCAGGTAGGTTTTAACTCTCTTCAAGGAATTTGACTTGATTGTATGCAGCCTGGGTCTTAAAATCTCTGATAAATTAACTATTTATATATAGAAACAACTGGTAAGTTTCTGAAGCACTTTACTCATTATCTTCTAATTTGATTCATCGCCTTTGATAGCTAAGCAAAGGAGGGATAGTTAGGGCTCTTTTTCAGAGGGGTCGCTAGGACCTATGAGCCAGGACTTTGCTGTCGTTTTCTGCTCTTTGAACACAATGCTCAATAACTTCATTAACCTAATGTAAAATATTCTCAAAATTAAAAATTTGAAAGGTAAACAGATAAATATTGCAACACTCTTAACTGGACTGTGAGAAATGAGCTGTGCTTTTTAACAACTGTCAACAGCCCATCATCTCACAAGTTATCTAAATGCTCATGCTGAAAATAAAAACAGGTGTTCTCTTATCACATTACCATTGTCAGTTCAGATGATAATTATGATTTTAGGAATTATGACTTTGTTTCCCTCATCCTTGTACCTTTTCTTCCTTCCTATCTCCCTCTCCTGTATCCCTCTATTTATCTCACTGACTTGCTTATCTTCTTTCTTTTCTATGAAAAACTTTCTGTTTGGTAGATGAAACTGAGCAGAGAAGTTTAGGAGAAGAAAATTGGGAAAGTTAAATTCATTTGACCTGAGTTGTGTTTTCCAGTCTTGGGTATTTGAGCAAATAATAGAATTCAGCTGAAACCTGTTATCCCCAGGCATCAGTATGTTTGTCAATAAATGACACCATAGTAACAGTTAAATCTGAAAGTTACTTTAATATACAGACCTCTGTATATAAATTTCCAGCCCCATGTAAAGAGTTGGCTGGTAATGTGAAAGCTTATCCAGGAGTATCCTATATTGTTATAGCAACAGAAAACAGATTAAAATGTTGGTGCTCCCCAGGGAGATTCTCCATCGAGATCAGGAGAGTCAGCCCCCCCCAATCCCAAATCCCCTCCCTATAGCCCACCCCAATCCCTTCCCCTTCCTATAGCCCCACCCTAATCCCTTCCCACACCCTATAAAAGCTGGCAACAAAAGAACAAACGCATGATTTTCCCAGCACCCCACTTTTAGGTGTGTGGGCGGTTGTTGCTGGCCAGCTAAAATAAAGGCTTCTTTTGGCTTTAGGTGATTAGTTTGGATGATTTTATTTTCTTTGGGTACAACATTTGGAGGTCCCACCGAGATTAATTTCTCCAAGCTCTCACGCCTAAATTAGCCTCCTGTGATGGTTGCCTGGGAGCCTCCACCCTGAGTTGAGGGGAGCTCCTGAGAGACGTGCCTCAGCCTCTCTCTTGGGGGGACTCCAGCCCATCTTCAGAATGCCCTTCCAAACGAAGCCACCTGGTATCCTGTCTGTTTCGGTGAGTCACCTATCTGTATCTGGGGATGTGGTCAGACTGGACACAGTCGCTTACACCAGTCCCAGGCTGGGGCAAGACGTCGCTCCTGTCCACTGGTAAACCTCCTCGCGAGGCCTAGTCTCTCTGGTGGGTCCTTCGTGGGCCTAGTCTGGTAGGCCGAGTGGGGCCTAATCTGGTCAGCTGATGTCTGTCTGTCTGTATTTGTCTTGTTAGTCTGGTCTGGGCTGCGTGGGGTCCGCTCGGCTCGGCTGCCACATGGCTGGCTTCTGGCATAGCCACCACCTGGGGCCTGGTCTGCTTGGCCACTGCATGTGGCTTGGGCCTAGTCCAGTAGGCCTCTGTGCGGAGTCTGGTAGGATCTCCATGTGGGCCCAGTCTGATAGGCCGCACCCTGGGGACACATGCCCTGGGGAAAAGCTGCAGGACGCCACAATGTCGCCCACTGTCACACGCCTGCCAGGAGTTGGGGGTTGGGGTGCGACAACACCTGCCACAGCTGGGACAATCCACAGGAAGGGCCCAACTCACGTCCAGAGTCGCCTTCGCCACTAGCCCACTGGGTGTCCAGGCCATTTATGTTTTCTGTTTTTTTTTTTTTTCCTTGCTTTCTGTGTCACATCTCTTCAGGACAGTCCACTATGGAACATAGTCAGTCAATCACGTGCCCCACTGTTCTAACTTGATTTTTAGATATTTTTCAAGACTTCCAAGAACGTGGATGTAACTTAAGAAAGTTTTGTAAATCAAAATGGCCCACTTTTGAGGTTGATTAATGCCCTCAGGGCATTGGGCGGAGAAACCATTCAGACCAGGTGCCTTTCATTCAAATTTAAATTATGGCTTAAGCATTGCCTTTTAGATTCCATGTCTTCTAGTTCGGGAACTAGGAGAGGCTGCACCAGTTTGATGGCAAAGGCTAGACCAGACTTAAATGCAGCTCCCGCTGCTACCAATCCCTCAAGACTCAGGTAACTCTGCCAAAAGCCATTTCCAAATCCAGGGGCCAAGGGAGGGAAAAGGTGGCTCGGGGGCACCTGCCCTCTCGCCCTCCTGAGGGGGAGGAGGAACCGGGTCCAACGCCCCCCCACAGTGTTACAACACCCCCACAGCGAATTGTTTTACAATATGTAAATGACATGTGCCTCCATCAGGAGGAATAACAAAAGCCCATTACAGAGCTCTTAAGCATTCAAACCCTGTCCTGATAAAAATGGTTAAAGTGCCTGAGATATCAGGTTTCTGCTGGAACCAAATCTCAAGTAGAACTTATATTGAAATGATAATAGGGGAAGCAAAAAACCCAGTAGGAGATCAATTTCCAACCCAAGAAAAAAGAAAAACCAAAAGAGTGTTTTATTTGAGAATAACTAACTGCCGGCCCAGTACTTGTTGAGCTCATAACTTTTGGTCAGTCCTATTTTTGATTCAACTTAGATTTTTGAATATCTTGTTACATTGCAATGGAGATAAAAACCTACAAGGCCTTTGTTTAAGGGTATATTGTGTCCAAAATTCATGTACATGGTATTAGAGATTAACAGAGAGCGCTAAAAGAAAAAATGGATCCAAGTATATTTGATTCACTTGATTAAAAAGGTTCAATTTAAATTCGGTAAATAAATAAAGGTAAAAATATATCTAACCTCCACAAGTCTAGGTGGTCAATTAAAAAAATGTTGATGTCTATAAAATGTGTAATATCAATTTTTTTTGGACTTTTCCACAGGAAAGAGATGGCAAATACTATTCAAAATACTTGTCTGATCTTGGTTATTACAGTAAAATAAGTAAATTAAAGTTAATATATTACACCTTAAATTCCTTGGGGTAACATGCTTTAGCATTATTGGTGTTTTCATGGACTGGTAAATAAAGGTATTTGGAATTGTTTTGTATCATCCCTGAGAGCAAGGTTACTAACAATGAAATCCTAATAATTTATCTAAATTCAGAAATTTCATAGGAGTTGTTTTAGAATACGAACAAGGAAGGAGTCAACAGATGGGAAAGGGAAAGTGGAAAGTTCTAGGTATGAAAATATATTCAATAAAAGGAAAAGGAAAATATTTCTGGATAAGAAAATTGTGTAAGTAAAGGGCAAATTCCAACAAGTTTTTGTGTAACTAAGTAGCTATATGTACATGAGACCATCAATTAGAAACTGTTTAAAGTTTTCCCCTAAGGTCAAATGTTAGTGGGCTAATGTAAATCAAAATGTAATCAATATGTTAAAATGACAAGGATTTCTTTAAGTTTTATTCTTTCTTGTGGTTAAATAACTGATGGGGTATTGTGCTACGTTGCAAAGCCTAGGTTTTTCTTGAATAACTAGGTTTGGTTGTTCTTTGTATATTCATGTGTCCATGTCTTCTGGGTATGCAGGTCTTTAGAGCAAGGAATTTGGTGGGCTGCTCTTCTCCAGGTTAAACCTGTCTGTGTTGGTAGTTTCAGGTTTGTGGGAATGGCAAATTTTATTGGGGACTTATTTTTATCATTTAATATTCTGTAACAGAACCTGCTATCAATAGGGTATATGTAAATTTGTTACTTTTTACACTAAGATCAAAATTTAAATGCAAATGTATTTAAATTTAGTGAGAGCCTGATTCATTTAAAGGTTAATATCATGAAACATAAAAAATATTTGGTCACTTTGCCACACAAAAGGAAGGTTAAAAACTCTCAGCCTTTCCTTGATTTGTTTTAAATGCAATATATTGTGTTAACAACTATTCACATAGATTCAGGAAACGATACATGTAAACTGTGTAAAATAATGTCCTAAGAGGAGGGAAAAAAATAACTTCAAACCTGGAACACTCTGCCTAAGACTGTAAATGGCCCTGCCTTACCTGAAATAAGGGTCTGCCTCCCACTCTGCTACAAGTCAGAATGTTTCCAAAATATGTCAGCTTTCATTTAAAGTTATATTCAAAAGGTTGTTTTTTGTTGTAGAATTACTGTGATAGCAAATAAGAAATATAATATATAATTCAGGCAGGGTTTAGGATGACTATTACACAAACTAGATATGTTTTTACTGTTGTTAATTCTATTTTGTATTTTCCTTGTAAGCTCTATAGCTGATGCCAGATTAATGTTTTAAAGAAGTATACTAGGCCATCACCTACAAAATAGATTAGATAATAACTGGTGAAATTGGCTTGCTGGATGTTTAAGATCAAACTTAAGGATTGAGATTAAAACAAAGGGGCCAAGAAAACCAGTTTTGGTTCTTGCCCTCAGAGTCAACCTGCATCTAGAGAATGAAAGAATTTCTCTAAAAAACTTCACAACTCTAGGTCAATACTGCTGCCTTCACTGCTGCCAGAACTCAGAGTTTTCAACCATGCAAACAGTGGGCAAAAGACACTGCCTGGTTTCTAAGTTGTACAGAAGGCATCGCTGTGTCCAGAGCCAAGGAAACACTGGCTGCCATTGACTTCCAAGTTGCAAGAACTGCCACAGCCAGAGCACCAAATCCACTAAGGCCCAGATGCCACTGCCACCAGAGTTCGGAGCCATCCAGGACAGAACCCAATCAGAGTGGACACTTCTCAATAACCCATGCATTCCAGGCTTGTCCCCCAGAGTTGGAGATGCAGCAAAGATTGCTGAGAACAAGGAGTTACAACAGTGGGCCAAACAGGCTTGGCCCCTGCCCTCCTGGGGCTGATGGGAGTAAGCAAGAACCAGCTTCCCTTTGCCATGAATGGAAGCAAAAAGTTGTCAGCTGTCCACAAGGCAGAAGCCACTGCCTTGGAGCTGCTGGAATCCAGGAGGAGTGCTGCTGCCTGTCCCAGAATGCAGAGGCTGCTGGAATGAAGGAGCTGCTGAAATGCAGGAGCTGCCACCACCCAAGCACAGGAACAAAGCTAAGAAGCTACTCTCAAATTCCCCACAAGTAACCCCTGTGAGAACTTGGCTGACTCTTAAAGGACAGGAACAGGTCAATTTGACCAACTTGATCTTAAACACCTAGCAAAACAGTTAAAACCAAACCAAACCATAGACATTCTTGGGCATTTAAAAGAAACAATAGTTTAACGTAACTTAAGATGTACTTGTGTTAGCCCTTAGAATAGGACTGGAGGCTACAAAAGAGAGATTCTTAGGCAAATGTACCTGATAACTCAAATTCCTGAATAAAGGCCTCAACCTCTCCAGTCTTTGATAAGCCTTGTTATGGGAACAACTTCTCAGTTTTTCCACCTGGTGAGAGATTGACTTCTATTCTGTATTAATCTCATTTTGGTACTTATGTCATTTTGTTTCTCTCTCACAGAAGCACCCACCCCAGATGACTTTACAACCTGCTCTTCCCAAGCAGACTTCTGCTCCTCATTGACCAGATTTCTAAAAGGAACTTCAAACTGCTTCCCCAGACTCCGCCCCCTTCCAGCTCGAAGCAACAAGAGCGATCAGCACCCTCTCTCCTTACAGCAGTAAAAGGTTCCTAATTAAGGATAGGCAATTAGTGTAAAATAAGAAATCTGGTCAAACTGAGGAATGGAACCCATCAGTCTGGGAAGTTGGAAACTGAAAAACCACTAGTTTCTTAAACAAGGATTTGTTAATGTGGATAAGACCAGTGGGGAATGTTATAGCAACAGAAAACAGATTAAAATGTTGGTGTTCCCCAGGGAGATTCTCCATCAAAATTGGGAGAGTCAGCCCCACCCCAAACCCAAATCCCCTCCCCATAGCCCATCCCAATCCCAAATCCCCTCCCTATAGTCCACCCCAATCCCTTCCCCTTCCTATAGCCCCACCCTAGTCCCTTCCAGTGCCCTATAAAAGCTGGCAACAAAAGAACGAATGCGCGATTTTCCTGGCACCCCGCTTTTAGGTGTGTGGGTGGTCGTCACTGGCCAACTAAAATAAAGGCTTCTTTTGGCTTTATGTGATCGGCTTGGATGATTTTATTTTCTTTGGGTACAACAATATAACATCACCGGATGTTGCTGTCTGTCCCTCTGCTCCTTCAGTGCTGTCTTCCTTGTCTGCCTCTGTGAGGTGCACATCCCTGTAGATCTCCCTAGTGTCACAAACTTAGTCTTCATGTCACCTGAGGGATTCAACAATGACTCATGAAATAGCAGTAAACAATGGCTTCCTTCCTTCTGTGTTATACTGAGTTATAGGAGCTCCACAGTGGGCTGTGTCCAGACAAGCTGTTGAGCTTTATGTTATAGTCCTGTGAGCTGATATGCAAAGGCATGAGTGTCCCCAGGATGACAAGCGCACAGGGGGCGGGGGGCGTGTCAAAATGGGTTTTAACATCATCCACCAAGTTTTGCTCAGAGTCCGGCTCACCTTACACTCAGGCTTGCAGACTCCTTCCTCCTGGTGAATTCTCTTTCAAGGTCCTCCTATGTCCTGACAGGTCTCTGAGGTCCTCCTCACCTAACTCAGCCAGGACCATCAGACATACCAGCTGCTAAAAGTCTGAAGTCCAGTTTAAACTAGTATGAAGTATTCCCAGGAGGCTCTCTGGCTCCCAAAATAATCAAAAGATCCAGTAGACAAGCAGGCAGTAGGGATGAGGACCCATTTGTCTTACTCTGTGGCTGGTGTAACCAAATCTCCAGTTAAGCCATCTGGGACCCAAGTCATATCGGGCTGGCTCCCTACCAATATCTATTCTCCTCTTTGTGAAAATGAAAATCTCATTCACTATGAAAATGAAAATCTCATACACTGTCAAAGTGACAGTGTATTCTGCTTAAAGTCCTCTGTCCCAATCTCTCTTATAGGTGGGTGTGGCCATATGACTAATTTCTAGCCAGTGAGATGGAAATGGATGTGGTTGGGTGGGCCTTCTGGAAGCTTTTCTTAAAGGGGAAACAGACAGCTGCTTGGGTCCTTTTTTGCCGTTCTCCTTCCTCCTCTTTGCTTCCTGGAATTGGGTATAAACGCTGAGGTTCTAGAAGTACCTTTGAACCCTGGTGTGAACCTGGTATTTGAAGATGGGCACTGGGTAAGGATGGTGATGCAGGAAAGTTAGAAGGAACCTGCTCCTCAATGATGGGGAGTTGCCATACCAACCTTAGGAAATGGCTACCTCCCAAATTAATAAGGGAATCACAACCCCCTACACATACACAGTGAACACCTGACATGAATCACTTCTTTAAAAACATTCTGTTCTTCCTGATAGACTCACTGCTTCCAGAATTTTATTATCAAAAAGAAAAATAGAATAAACCTATACGTTTACTGGCTCTTGCTATTTTTAGTTCGTTGTTAATATGCAACTCTTCCTATTGCTAACTGCTAAGTCCTCTGATTATGAGCTAGGTTCAGAGCAAGCTTTCCTGGGATTCTGTCCTAGCTCTCCCACACTTAGCTCATGTTCTTGATTAATTTTTTCTTGTGATAAATGAGATAATTAGAGCATCTACCTCATAGATAACTTATAAAGCTCTTGGGGTTGTCCCTGGAAAAAAAAATCTTCATAAGCAATTCTAAAAATTTTTTCATTATTAATATTATTCATGAAAAAGGAAAACATGTCCCTTCATTGATTTTGACTTCGGTGTTCTCATAGCTGCCATTTCATTTATAACTGTTTCAGTTTCAGTGATTTGTGTACAGATGAGAAGGACTTCCCATCTGGTAACCTTTTCTTTTTTCACATGTATAGAAATGAGAGACGTGGGCATGTATTTGTGTACATATTGTCACCTTGGTTTCTGATACTGAATAATGGTCTAATTTCAATAAAAATCATAGATCTAGCATCTCATCTTTAAGCTCAAAGTCAGTGACAACTGTGGCGAATCCACATTTTCTTCATTCCAGATTTCAAATTGTTCGGCAAAGTTTACATCCATACAGTCACTTTCAGGCAGCACAAAAATACAGACATCTCTGTGACATGGGGGCAGGATGGTGCAAGTGGTACAAAGCTTTGCAGACACATGTCCCATTCAACAATAAAGTGAAAAGGCCCACTTCCATCCAATGGTGGAAACCTCCCCGGAAATCAGTCCAGATGCCCCTCACACGACTCCCTTGGACAAGACAATAGGAATAGCTGAAATTGAAAATGACTTGGGAAGAATGAGGGGGAGACAAAAACTAAAAAGCCCGTGAATGCTATTTGTTGCCACTCCATTATTCAGCATCTGCTGTTGACCCTTTGTCATTTGCATCCTTTTGTGCTGGGCCACCTCAGAGATTTCTCATTTTCTGAGACAGATGATAAGTTCCAAACCTGTCCTGAATAGGCCATTTGCTGACCATTTGTGTCTCTAGCAAGGCGGAATGTGTGGGGCTTATTTGCAGCAGGATGGCTGCACACATGGGACAGCAAGATAATGGGCAGTCTTCATGGAGATCCCCAGTCAGGTGCATGGGATGGAGCAGGCTGGTTCAGTCCATTTTGAGAAGGGACTGCTTTGAATTTTCCTGAGTCTGCTTTTTTGTGAAAGGAAGAAATAAAAAGAAAAAAAGATCAGAGAACAAACTATCCACAAAAAACCAGGATCTGAATTTACCACTCTGAGCATTCTGAAGATTATGGCCACATCAGGCTGGCCAAGTGGGTATGCCAGACGTGGTTCAAGGGAGCAAGCTCCCCATGCACAGACACCAAATGCAGGCTTCACTCAGTCATGAACCAAGTGCTCATTTTTGTAAGCCTGAATGGCCTGGCAGCTCAGCTGGAAAAAAATTGCATCTCCTCCTAAGCCTGCAAAACACCAGGGAACTCCTTTGTGCTCAGGGAGGTCTGTGCATTCAAACAGAGCCCGCCCAAGGCCCTGTTTGATACGTGGAGGTCAATGGCAGCACATGGTTTAGTAAATGGGGAGTGAGGGGAAAATTCAAAACAGCAACTATGTTTTTCTGCTAGACTCTGTGTGTTCCTCTGAGTCCTATCCTTGCTGTCTTCCTGATGCTTTTGATAATTATTTAATTGGTCTTCAATCTGAATAGATGCTGTTTGAACTGCTTTTCAGGGCTGGTACACAGAGTGACTGATTAAACAGCTCCCACATGAATAAACACAGGGAAGTTTTTTCCTTCTTTCTGATCACAGAAAAGAGGACTTCAGATTCACTGATAGATGCAGAGTAAGGTGGAGAACTGAAGCAGTTTTTTGTCTAGTTTTCAATATGCAAATGCTTCTTTTGTCAATTAGCCAGTTATCTAATGACAAAGCAGGAGGCTTGCTAATAATAATAATAATAATAATAATAATAATAATAATAATAAACAACTAAATTAGAGACGGTATAGGTAAAATAAAGGTGGGGAGAAACACTACTTCATCTTTTTCCTGTATCATAAGAAAAACAAGTGAAACCCTTAGATCTAATACTAAGTAATTATACATTTCATAGGAGCACCCTATCTTTAATTCTGTACCTGATTCTTCAGTACTCCTTGGTGATCCTATGACAGTGGTCCAACTCATGCTTTGAATTTAGCCCTTACTGCTCTGCCACTGAGTCTTGTTTTTTGATGGACATGTTTTCTTTTCCTCTTCTCCTTCTCTCCCTCCTTAAATTGGGAGTGGAAGGAACAGGATTACCTTTTCTGCCCATCCTAGACTGAATTATCTGTGTTTGAGCACATACCCACCAAAGGAACTGAGTAATTCAGACTTCATGGATAACCTCAGAAGATCTGATAAATGCCTATCTCCCAAATTAACAAGTGAATCACAACACCCCCCCACCACACACACACACACACACACACACACACACACACACCGGGACCTTCTGAATGAATTACTCCTTTAAAAAACCTGTTATCCCAGATGGGTAGAATCACTTCTGGGCCAGAAGTCTCATGGCTTAAAGTTAAAAATAAGGGGGGTCGCATTGTAATAATGATAAGAGAAACAGTAAAGCTCTGCAAGGTTCTCTGCTCCAACCACTTGGATGCAAACAGGAAGGAAAAGATGGAGGCACAGTTTTTCATACGTGCCACACTGTCCAGTCCTTCTCTTGGAATAAAGTTTGTTGTGTAATTAAATGTACAGGTAATATTCTTATCCCAAAAGCAACAACTTCATTTGCAACTGACTTCCAGGAAAAGTAAACAAAACCTACTTCACTGGAGGTCTGCTGGAAGAGAGCAAGGTCCTTTGTGCCAAAGGGACCCTGAGGAAGGTTATCAGTGTTATCTTAATCAAGATTTGTCCCAGAAAGAAAAAAAAAAAAAGAAAAAAAGAAACCTCCCTGAAGAGAGAGGTATTCAATTCTCTTCTGGACAAATTTTTAAAATGTGAATTGAGTCAGCTTCACTAGATACCTACAATATGCCTATTCTGCCTATTAAGAAACCTCACACTGATGAGTACCAATCTGTGCAAGACTTCAGAGCTATAAAATGTTTAAAGTGTGATGTCCATTGCTTTTAGAGTTTTTTTTGGCAGAGAGAAGATGACTTAAAATGTTGACCAGATTTGATTTTTATAAATAACCCAAATATATGTGTATACATCTCAAACTAAACGTGTTTATCTGAGCCTTATCTAAATGTTCTGTTAAAGTTTATAAAATGGAAGTTCATGTTGGTTTACAGGCAAGGTAACCAAACAAATTCTCTCTTTTATACATTGTACCTGACATGAAATGGCCATGCTGCCATTTGAAGAACTGGGTTGATTTAACTGAATCTAGTTCCAATCATTAACACTGTTTCCTAAATGAATAAGAGATTTAAGACCACTCTGATTTTTCCTAGCACTACTAAACGGTGCAGACCTGTAATTATTGTTACATACACTGTGGATTATGAATCTTGCTTTAAAAGTGAAACCTAAGGACATCTGTGTAATTGTGACACTGGCTTCTCTGTATATTAGATGTATTCATGTTCTTCAAATATACAAGTATTTTAAAATGTAAAGCTTAGGAGAGCTGTTCTTCAAACTAAAATCATCTGTAGCAAGTATCTTTCAGATTTGTATAGAAAATATATATTTCCAATTCAATTGGGGATCTATTTATGTCATTCAATGTTCTATAACTGGATTAAGGTAACCTTGTCATCACTAAGATGTATACAGAATTTTGGGTTACTTTTTATACTGGGATTTGAATTTAAAAATATTTTTTAAAGATGATAAAGAGAGCCTGACTTGTTTAAAGGGTGACAATGTGGAACATGGAAGTATTTTGCCACTTTTTCCACCAAAAGGAAGCTAGAAGCTCTCTTGGCTTTTGTTTGATCCAAGTGTCAGATGTAATGTTGTGTTGTGTTATCAAGAGCCCCACCTTACCTGACACAGCTAAGGCTCTGTCTTTCACCTTACTCTATTGTAAGATGGCTCCAAAATAGGTGAAACTTAAGCTCATTTAAAGTTATGTTCAAAGGATAGATTTTTGTAGTAATGATTACTATCATCTCAAAATAAATAGGAGACGTAAGACATAACTAAATAAAGGTTTAAGATTATAAAAATCATGTTTTTTGATTCATATCCATTATATAAACTGAATATTTTGCTCTGGTTAATTTATTATTATATAAACTGAATTTTTGCTCTGGTTAATTTCATTTTGGAAACTTTGTAACTGTTGCCTGTTAGTATTTTGCAGAAGCACTGCTTCTAATAGAACAACCTGAGTTAATCTGAGAAGCCATCACCTACAGGACAGCCAGGAGATAAGCCTGACTTCCAGCGCAAATACTGATCCCAAGAAAATGGAAGGAATAACTATAAAATTATAGACATTAAAGTTTAAAACCCATTACTCCTACTTTAAGACTGGTGAAATTGGCCTGCTGGAAGTTTAAAACCAAGAACTTGGAGACCAAAGTAAAGGAAGTAAAAGGGCCAAGGAAAAAGAAGCCAATGTTTTGGCTCTTGCCCTCTAAGGTCAACTAGGCCCCCCCAAGGACCCTGCAACTCTAGTAAATCACTCAATCTCCTGATCAGGGGGATCCTGAGGACCCTGGGGAGCAAGAAGCCAAACAGTGCACATTCTGCAAAGAGGAGGCTCATTGAAGAGGGAAATGTCCCTGATGTTTCTAAAGGAAGACACATAATGGTCAGCAAGACCCTGACCATCCTGGCAGGCAGCATAATAGATAAAGGAAGACTAAAGGAGCCACGAGTTCCCAAGAGTGATCTCTGAGGAATCTCAGTTGACCGGAAGAGTAGATAAGAAGAAGATTGATTTTGACCACTTGGTCTTAAACACCTGACTCGAGAGTATAACCAAAGCACAGTCAAACCTGGACTTTAAAAGGAGAGATAATCTTAAAAAGGAAAGATATCTTTAAAAGGAAAGATAATTTTTTAATATAACTTAAGATGTACACTTGGGTTAGCCCTACCCAATGTAAGTAAAGTTGAAAGCTACAAAGAGGGAGAGTCTATCACAAATTACTCTAGAGTCACAAGTTCGTCCTATGTTTCAGAGACTGGCTGAAATACTTTTGTATTAATTGTTTACAAAAAATGTAATGCTTTGCTCTCTTGTTTATTGTGCCCTAACATAATCCCTGCACTGAGTATGCCTCCTGCAGTCACCCACCAGCTGCCACCAAGGACCTCTGGATTTCCCTGATCCTAAATACCCTTAACTGCCCATACCCCACCTGATTAAAAAAAACAAGGACTTTGGGTCACTTGCCTTTCAACTTTACACTCTCTCAGCAGGAAGCAGCTTGGAGATGCCATCGCCCATTTTCCCATAGAAATGAAATGTAGAAATTGACAGTGGGGAAATGTCCATCTCATGTTTTGAATATAGTCCTTGTTGCTCTGCCATTGAGGCTTATTTTAAAGTGGACATGTTTTCTTTTGCTCTTCTCTACCCTTTCCTAACCTGGAGGGGGTTTGGAGAACAGGATTACCCTTTCCCCATTCTAGTTGTCTGTCTTTGATCACACACCCACCACAGGAACCAAGTAATTCAGACTTCAGGCATGACCCAGAATCTCTAAGAAAGGGATAGCTCTCAAATTAACAAGTGACTCACAACACCTCCCCCACCCCTTCCCCCACCTCCACACAGGGAACACCTGGAATGAATCACTTCTTTAAAAACCCTCTGTTCTCCCCAACAGCAGAACCACAGCCTCTGGGACAGGAGTCCCCTGTATTTCACCTTTGCTAGGGAAGCAATAAAACTTGTTTTTTTCCTTTTTTCAAAACCTGTCCTCGGGATTGAATTGGCATTAGGGACAAGAAAAGAACCAAGTTGGTAACAATCCCTATGAGAGCTTTGAACTCAGGCCATTTAAGATTTTATTGAAGAATATGATGCTCTCCCTTTCTAAACTGAAACCTCTGTGCTACTATCAAATGGGAAAATTTAAGACCTCTATACAAATCAAAGTGTTATAATTGTTTTTATTACTAGACACATCAGCAATAATGTAGTTCATCCCAAAGGAGCAACATATAAATGTCAAGGGTAATATGATTTCAAACCAGCTCCTCTCTAGAGCATAGCAGAGACTGGATTATACCCCTACCTTGGGATCTCATTAGGTGTCAGAGTGGACCTTAGGAGGGCTTGTGTTGATGGCATAGGGTTTCCACTTGACTATCTCCTTACCAGGCAAAGTAATACCTGTGTCTTTCTTGGGACCACAGTGTCAGGAGGATTAATGAGATAATCCCATTTTAAGACATATTGACATAAAAAAGCAGAAATGGAGTTGTGGGTCCTGCCTACTGGGAGAGGGTGAGGCCCATCACCATGTTCTAAGGTAGACCTGTCTGCCCCCCCCTTTTCTCTGGTTACACCCTTCTCTTTGGCACATGTGACACCATCACTGTATTCTCCAGTGCACTGGGAGTGCCTAACGATGCATGTCTTATAAATCCTGTTACCCCTGAAGTTCAGGCAGCTGTAGGCAGAACAGGAGCTCAATAAATATTTGTCAAGGAGTGATAATATGTCAATGATTTTTATTAGAGTTTGAGTGTCCTTTATTCAAAATTCAGGACCTGAAGCGTTTCAGTTTCAGATTTTTGGAATACTTGCATAGAATCCAAAATGCTCCAACCTCTAAAACTTTTTGAACGTAATGTTGGCAACTCAAAAAGTTTCAGAGTTTGGAGCATTTTGAATTTTGGATTTTTGGTTTATGGATGCTCAATCTGTATCAACTCAGCATCACCTTCTTTTAATGAATGCAACTCCATTTAGTTCAATAGTAGGGACAAAAGTAGGAGGAGGTGTGAATCAGGAGAAGCAGGTAGTCATCTTTCCTTCCCTTTGGTAACCAAAGTTTACTCATTTTAGTGGTAACCTCATGTTTTAATGGTCATTATTGCCATTTGATCCCTCATAAAATTTAGGAATTAAGACCTACAGAATCACCTGTGCCACTTGATGTCACAGGATGGAAAGTGATACAGGTGATAGGAGAATGTGCCACCCACCTAGAACATGTTAGCTAGAATGGTGTCAGTTCCAATGTGGACTGAGATTCTCTCTGATTGGTCCATGTCTTTTCAAGAGATTTGATTTTAAATAATATCAGTCTAGCAGAGTGGGTATAGTTCATGTGAGTCCCCATAACCCTGCTTACTGTCTCACAAGTGACCCACTTTACAAATTAATGCAACTTACCAGGCCAAGACTAGCAGATGAATTTTCCACACTCATCTGGTTCAACCACCTTTTAAATTTTCTTTTCTGGTTAACACTGTGGGAGGCAGCCTTCTAATGTACCTTCCAATGGTCCCCACTTCCTGTTATCCACACTCTGTAATTCCTGCCACTTGTATGGAGGCTAAAGCTAATAACTTGTTTTCAATTTATAGAATACAGTAAAAATGACTTCAAAAATGGCACTTCTACTCATAGGTTAAAAGAGACTATGACTTTGTCTTTTTGTGTGTGTGTGTGTGTGTGTGTGTGTGTGAGGCTGCATTTTTTATTTCAACCAAAATCACAGGTTAAATACAGAAGATATGAATATCTACCAGTTTTTTTTAATTTTTATTTACTTATTGATTCATTGAACACAAATGGAGTACAGCTATTGTTTTACTGGTTGTACACAAAGTAGAGTCACACTATCTGTGCGTTCATGCATGTACACAGGGCAATGGTATCTGTCACACATTCTGTTATTATTTTTACCCCCCACCCCGCTCCCACCTCTCCCTTTCCTCTATGCTATCTGTCCTTCCTCCATTCTTGCCACCCTTTCCCCCCGCATTATGCATCATCATTCATTTATCAGAGAGACCGTTCTGCACCTAATAGAAGAGAAAATAGGTCCAAATCTTCATTATGTT
Organism: Glaucomys volans; assembly: GCA_020662805.1. Taxonomy (NCBI): domain Eukaryota; kingdom Metazoa; phylum Chordata; class Mammalia; order Rodentia; family Sciuridae; genus Glaucomys; species Glaucomys volans. The sequence goes on from JAJEJO010002700.1 coordinate 138,903, forward strand.
GGCCTAGGACCAGATTTCCTTAACATGACTCCCAAAGTGCAAGAAATAAAAGCTGGAATCAATGATTGGGATAGAGTCAAACTAAAAAGCTTTTTCTCAGCAAAGGAAACAATCAGCAATGTGAAGAGAGAGCCTTCAGAGTGGGAGAAAATCTTTGCCACACACACTTCAGATAGAGCACTAATCTCCAGAATCTACCAAGTACTCAAAAATCTTTACACCAAGAACACTAATAACCCAATCAATAAATGGGCCAAGGATATGAACAGACACTTTACAGAGGAAGATCTACAAGCAATCAGCAGATTCATGAAAAATGTTCAACATCCCTCGTTATAAGAGAAATGCAAATTAAAACCACCTTAAGACTTCATCTTACCCCAATTAGAATGTCTTTTATTAAGAACACAGGCAACAACAGGTGTTGGCGAGGATGTGGGGAAAAGGGTACACTCATACATTGCTGGTGGGAGTGCAAATTGGTGCAGCCACTCTGGAAAGCAGTGTGGAGATTCCTTAGAAAACTTGGAATGGATCCACCATTAGACCCAGCTATCCCACTCCTTGGCCTATACCCAAAGGACTTAAAATCAGATGGCTACAGTGATGCAGCCACATCAATGTTCATAGCTGCTCAATTCACAATAGCTAGATTATGGAATCAACCTAGATGCCCTTCAGTAGATGAATGGATAAAGAAACTGTGGTATATATACACAATGGAATATTACTCAGCCATAAAGAAGAATAAAATTATGGTATTTGTAGGTAAATGGATGATGTTGGAGACTGTTATGCTAAGTGAGATCAGCCAATCCCAAAAATCCAAAGGCCGAATGGTCTCTATGACTTTGTCTTGCTGGCACTCTGTCAGTCTCTTGCCTTCTTGGCCAGCCTACTTCTATAAACAAAGTTCCTCCATGCAAGGAACTGATGGTAGCCTCTGGCTAGTGGTTAGCAAAGAATTGAATGCTTCAGTCCAACAATCCATGAGGAACTGAATTCTGCCAACAATCACTAGGCGAGCTAAGAGGTGGATCCTGCTATGGTCAAGCCTTGAAATGCCTGGGGCTCCACCCACCTCTGATGACAGCCTTCTGGAAAGTCCTGAGATGACACCTTCATTGCAGATATGGAGCAACTTGGAAGTAGAAAACCCAGCTAAGCCTCATCCAGGCTCCTGACCTGCAGAAACTGAGATAATGTGAGGTAATGTGAGTGTGTTGCTTTATACCATTAACTCTGTAGCAATTTATTATGAGGCAATAGATTTTATAGTCATGCCCTGCATAATGGTGAGTTGGTCAACAGCGGAATGCATATACCAGAGTAATCCCTGAAGATTGCAACAAAACATTAAAGTAGCTCCAATTGACCTATTTCCCAGTGATATCATACCTGTCATGATTTTATAACACAAGCACATGATGTCATGGGTTTGTGGTGACGGTGATGAAAACAAACCTATTGCACTGCCAGTCATACAAAAATATAGCACATATAGTGACACACGTAATGCTTGATAATTACAATAACCAACTATGCTACTGGCTCATGTATTCACTATACCATTTGTCATTATTTTAGAATGTATTCCTTATACTTAGGAAAAAAGTACACTGTAAAACTGTGTTGTGTTATGCCTTACCACCTCCTGTGATTGCAGTAAGAGGCCAGGCTGAGTGACTGACTTGCGCCATCTAGGTTTGTGTAAACACAGGCATGCATGATGTGTTAAATATTATTTTAGACAAATAAAAATTGTCTAAAAATGCATTGCTCGGAACATATTTCTATTGTTAAGCAACACATGATGATACAATAGCAGAGTTAAGAAGCAGAACCTTGATCTTCTCTTTTCTTTTCTCTTTTAGTGCACTCACTACATGTATTATTGTCGAAGTCCTAGGTCAGAGGCTCAGTTCTGGAGGTTCCAACAAATCAGGTCTAGTTATTCCAAAAACATGTAATGGTGCAAAGAAGAAAAGGAACTTTAATTGATATGGCCATATTGGGAAGGCAGGTAAGATCAAGTGGTTCAACCTTATCTTCAGGTATACTAACATGAGCTTTAAGTTTAAATAGAGGAAGAATGGGGGTAGGAAATAGTGGTATGCATAAATAAACAGTCTTGGTCAAACTGTGATCTTGTTGATCACTATCTCAGTTCTGTTTCCATGGGTGACTCTGGAGAAGTCCTTACTGCTTAAGGAGAAATCTCCATTTACTTTGGAGAAGTTCATTCTTCAGACTTGTGATCCTAGGAGAGGGAAATTCAGTTCCCATGAGATGACTGATCCTCCTTAGGGTGGCAGTCTCATCAGGGGGTGTTCAAGGCTCCTCTGTTCCTGGAAGGTAAAGGGCAATGACTGAAGACTTCTGAAACCTGTTTCAGGGGTCTGGAACAGGACATTGTAAAGGTTGGCAGTTGAATGTCCCTTCAAATCTTGCAAATGCCTGAGTCCCTGTTCTCTTGGTGTCTTCAGCCTTGAAGGTGGTGGATTACCAGCTTTAGGTGAACACTCCTTAAATGATTATCATGCCTATGTGCACAGGTGAGCAGGTATCTGAGCCAACATTTAAAGTAATAAAGGAGACAGGTATAAAATGGAGGCAGAAATGCCCAACTTCATCCCACTTTTGGTTATTGGACTTTTGTAAACCCAAGTGAAGAGTCAGTGCTTTTTAGCAAAGGTGCCTCTGTAAGCTCTTGTGACAGTATTGGCAGCTTTGAGCCCCTCTCGTCAACCACCAAACATCCATGCTATCAAGCTCAGAGGAAAAGGGATCCTCCTCAGTTTTTGGCTTCACAAGCATTAAAATATCTCCAACTGAGCAAAAACAGAGCAAGATAGAATTACAAATGAACATACGTCACTAGAGTATTATGCTTGAAATTATTTCTGTTTAGAGAGGGAATTTGGTTCTTTAATGTTACTCCCAGAAGTTTGTCTATATTAGAAAAAAATATATTTATCTTTTTCCCTGACCCCTCTGTCTATTCACACTGCAGGAGACTACAGAGTAGCCGGCAGTGGTGGGTAGGAAAACTCCATGTGGGACTCCTCAGTTGATGATGACATTGCTAGGTCCCTCCTGTCCCTCTGACAGGTGCTGGAAGGGTGGAGTCATGGTCTGGCTTCCTGACTTCATCATTCATCATGACTTCCTTTCTGAGCCGTGGGTTGGGGCCAGCCCTTCGTCCTGCCATCTTCTGAGATTATGAATAATTCCCTCCCTTCATTTATATTGCTTCTGTGAAGTGTAACTTGATCATGTTCCTCCAGAGCCTTCTCTTTTTCTAGGTTATATAAATTTAGCTCCTCACCCTCCTTTCATAACTTGCCCTCCAATTCTCTTGCTGGTTTATTAATTTTCCTTCATTTCTTACACATATGCACAGGTATACACCCTTTTTGCATGGTGAAGGGCCATGGGAAACACGATGGAAGAAATGTGAAAAAGTCAAAATTTAAACCAATAAGGGGAAAAACAGAAAATGCCTTTAGTCTGATAGTAAATACATGGAAACTTATTGGGGGGGGCATTAAAAGATTGTCATTTGGAAAAGGTCATGGTTTTTGGAAATTCTATTCAATTTCTTAAGATAGAGAACACTAATTAAAATCAGCCTGTAAGATGTTTTCAACATGTGCCTGAGGGCTGGGGCCAAGAGATTTCTCTTTCTCTCCTACTCCTTCTCCCCTCCTCCCCCCATTTTTTTTTTCTCTTCTAAAATCAGGCTTGCTGTTCTCCTCCTAGGGGTGAAAGAGAGGGTGTGGCACTCACTCTACTGCTGCCTCAAGGTGCCTGCAAGGCTCCTGGAGTAACCTTTTGTCTACTTGGAAAGTCTGCGGGACTGTCAGGGGGCATGTTCCCTCCCTACCTGCCTCTGAGCATCACAGCACAGCCCTGCATTGGGGAGGCAGCCTCAGTGCCTTCATTTCTTTACAGAAAGTACCTGAGGCATAATCAATGAATGCATACCTTGTCTTTGTTTTTTTTCTCGAGCAACTCAGGGGTTTTTTTTTCTTTTTATGATTTCAAAAGTTTTGTTTCATTTTTAATGATTTCAAAAGCTTTGTTTCATTTCTCTCTCTCTTTCCCCCTGGCTCTCTAATCTTTCTGTTTCAGAAAATTGAAAATGAAAACACTGTGTGACCCAGGTTTCAAATGCACTTTGGATTTAAATGCACTTCCAGCACCAGGGACAAAGAAGAATGACATTTCTAGGCTTCCCCTGTTAGAATAAGGCACTCACTGCATACTAGGAGGTGAGAATTTCCACAGGGTGAAATCTGGGAAACAATAACATGCTTTGAAAAAATAGTTCACAGTTACATAGTTACTTCATACCTGAAGACCTTGCAGAGTTTTAACTCTGTGCTATCAGGGAAGAACAGATGTCCCTTTTCTACATTGTTAGTGACAGAAATGAGTTTGGAACCAAGATCGTGGTTCCCCAGAATAGTCACCTGGTGTGGCTGCCCATGGGAGCTAGGATAATGGAACCTTTCACTATTCTCTCATTATGTCTCTTTTAGCTCTTAGGCTACTACTTAAGTTTTGTAGCTTTTATACTTATTCTAAGAAGGTGGTATTTATCTTTGCAGGAACCAAAATGTTATTCTAAAAAATGCCAAATTACATTATTCTAGGCCTAGAAATGACTTCACCTGATCAGTGGTCCCCCAAATTTCCTGAATTTGATTTTTAGCAGGTCACACTATTTTGCAGCTGAGTTGTCTATGGTCCCATCAGTTAATCAGCAGGGAAGGAGACGGCTGGTCCTTAGAGACCAGGGTTGGCATGCCCTGTGTGTGGTCTGAGTTTGAGCAACAGGGAAAGCAGGGTACACAGAGATTTTTTTGAAATGAATGTTGAAGCCTTAAGACTCAGGATTTTAGAATGTGACTGTATTTAGAGAGAGGGTCTTTCAAGTGATGATTAAATTAAAATTAAGCCTTTTTTGTGGTCTCTAGTCCAAGCTGACTGTTGTCCTTATTAGAAGAGGAGATAAGAATACAGAGAGAAGCACCAGGCACACACATCTACAGAGAAAAACCATGAAATGACACAGTAAAAGTGGCCACCTACAAGCCAAGAACATGGGCTTCAAGAGAAACCAATCCTGACAACACTTTGATCTTGGACTTTCAGCTTCCAGAGAACTGTGAAAAAATAGACTTCTATGCTTTGAATCACCCAGTCTATCATGTTTTGTTATGGAAGCCAAAGTAGACTAATACAGACATCAAGGTGAGAACAAAGATCCAACAAAAATGAAGACATGGAAACATGGTGGAAACCAATAAGACAAAACATGAAGTCCAACTCCAAGTCACAAGCCAGAATTAGCCTGAAGTGAGGCAGGGGCTTAACCACAGTTTTCAGATCTTTGACTTATAAAGTGAGCTCTGTCTCAAAAGACTCAAAAAAGGCACAACCAGTAAAATCTATCAAGTCTAATCGATCCTTTGCCTGTCACACATGTAATAAAATGGATCCTGTCCTTTATCTGTGAATAGGGGAGGAAGATTTAGCTAAGCAAGGATTATGCTCTCAGTAAAGCAGAAAGAAGACAGATCAACAAAGGAAGACCAGGGTTAGGATGATCCTCTAAAGAACAGCAAGTAGGTACACAGATACCACAGGTTGTGCCTGTCATTCTGTGGTACACAAAGCAAGGCATCCCTCCAAAGATGCTCACTTCCCAATCCTCAGAACTTGTGAATATGTTACCTTACATGGTGTTATGGTTTGGATGTGAAGTGTCCCACAAGCGCTAACATATGAGACAATGCAAGAAGGTCTGGAGGAGAAATGATTGGGTTAGAGCCTTAACTTAATGCGTGAATTAATTCCATGATGGGATTAACTAAGTGGTAACTGGAGGCAGGTGGGGTGTGGCTGGAGGAAGTGCTCATTGGGGGCATGGCTCTGGAGTATATATTTTGTATTTGGAGAGTAGAGTCTCTCTCTGTCTCCTTTCTGACCATCATGTGAGCTGCTTCCCTCCACCACATTCTTCTGCCATGATGTTCTGCTTCACTTCATGCCCTGAGGAATGGAGCTGGCCTTCTATGGACTAAGACCTCTGAAACCATGAGCCCTCAAATAAACTTTTGATTGTCTATGATTGTTCTTGTCAGATCTCAGTCACAGTGGCGAAAAAGCTGACAAAAAGCATGACAAAAGGCTTCATGGATGTGATTAACAGCTCAGACCTATCCTGGTTATTCAGGTGAACCAGTGGAATTACATGGGTCTTTAGAAGAGGGAGTGAGGAGGCCAGGCGTGGTGGAGCAATCCCAGCTACTCAGGAGACTGAGCAAGAGGATCACCAAGTCCAAAGGCAGCCTGAGTGATTTAGTAAGATCCTCTCTCAAAATTAAATAAACAGGAGTGGGGATGTGGCTCAGTAGTAGAGGGCCTCTGTATTCAATCCCCAGTACTGAGGGGGGAAAAAAAAGGAGCAAAGAAGTTCGCAGAAGGAAAATGTACTCACTAACAGAACCTTAGGTTGGAAGATGCAGGAGGGGGCTGTGAGCCAAGGAACGTAGGCAGTTTCTAGAAGCTGAAAAAGGAGGGAAATTCTCTTCTAGAGCCCCCAAAAGGAGCCAGCCATGTAGATACCTTATTTTAGCCCAGTGAGACTGATTCTGAACTATGACCTCCACAACTGTATGATAACAGCTTTGTACTGTGTTAAGCCACTAAATTTGTGGTAATTTGTTACAGCAGCAATAGAAATCTAATATAATGCCTCTAAACATCTTCTCTCTCCCATTCCTCTCTCCCCTTCTCTTCCCACCGCCTCTTCTCTGCTCCTCCCTCACTCCAACTCTCTCCTCTTTCCCTTACCCACCTCATCTTCCTTCTCATCCTTCCCCCATGATTTTCTGTCAGTCACGAATCATGAATTGCCAGAGGCTACTCTGAGGACAGTGCCGTATATTCCCTTTGCCTATAATTCTCACCCTGGTCGTAGTTTGGAAAGTTTCTCCTGGCCCAAAGGACCAAGTGACAGTCACTCTCTGCTTGATGCGTCCTGTCTGCCTGAACAACTTCAAAGCACACAACAACTATGGAGCTTGGGCCTCATGTCTTCAAATAAATTCTGTTTTATAAATTTCGAGAAAGTCCAGACACTTTGTTCCAGACACTTGCTCTAGACGTTCAATGCTCTGTCTAGGCTAAACTGTGTGGAGTAGGCAGTATTTCTGTTCCTGTTTCCCACATGGGAAAATGGATACTGGGGAAGACAAAATAGTTTGTCCAATAGTTTGTCTTCTGTTTGTAGAAACAGAAGCCTATCTAATTCCGAAAATTCATAGAGATGAATGTTTGTGAGTTAAGATTCTCATGGACGAATAATATGGTGTTTATCTTGGTCCACTAGGTAAAGCTTAACAGGAATTCCACTCTGAGCACAGTGATTTTATATGATCTGCTTTTATATGGCTCCTATTTGGGCAGCAATTTTGCTATAATGAGCTTTGGAGTCAAAGAGCTCTCACTGAACCCCAGCTCTAACTGCGAGACCTCAAACAGGAAGCAAAGTGGCTATTAAAGCAAATTACAACCTTCAACCCATCACTCCCATCCCTGGGTCCTAGGAAAGGACCAATCACATAAAATGACACATCCAAGGATGATTATGCAGATTTGTTTATAGTAAGAGGATAAAAGGGAGAAGCAAATGCATATCAAAGGGGAATGCTAAATAAATGAGCTATGTCCAAACTGTGGAATATTGTGCAGTCATTAGAACAATGAACTAGGTGCATATGAGGTCATTTGGAAAGAATTTCACCAAGTATTATGTAGCAAGAAAGACAAAATTCAGAAAAATGTATATAATGTAAGACCATTTTTATATGCCAATGACAAAACCTCTGTGCTTGAGATTACATGAGCATGGAGAAAATATTACACACCAGACAAAATCTTAGTTTTTAAAGACTGCAATAAAATAATGTTAAATAAAGTCTGTGATAAGATAAAATATTTGTCATAACCCCAAAGCAAGCATTATGCTTAATGACAAGCACTAAAACATTCCCAATAAAGTCAGAAATGGAACTAGTACTGAAGTAATAACCAGTACAACTGGGAAAGGAAAAGAAACCATAATTCTAAAAATTACAGAGAAAAAATTATCATTATTTGCAGAGACTATGACCATATACTTAGAAAACAAGAAAATTAACTGAATCTAACACAATCAATAGCAAAATTCAGCAAAGTGTTAGGGTATGAAAATGAAGCATTAGCTTTCATACACACATGTATACGTTCTACTTCCACATGGATTATGTAAGAAAAAACCACATGAATATAGCAACCAACCGAGACAGGAAGTAATATGTAAACCCACGAGGAAAAAATGTGTAATACAGTTGAAGACCTAAAAAGACATTTTATAAATGAAAATAAATATACACTGTGACAAAGATATGAGTTTTCCATAAACTAATTTACAAGTTTAATGCAATCCCAATAAAAATACCCAAAAGATTTCTTTAAAAGACTGGACAACATGATTCTAAAGCTCACATGGACACATAAGTCAGAATAACGAGGAAAATTCTGAAAAAGAAAAATGGGGGCAGGCAATTAGTTATATTAGATATTAAAACATTTAAAATCTTCAGTTATTAGAACAGCATGGTGAGCATAGGTGAAGAGATAGACTTACAGAATGGAATAGAAAGTTTGAAAAAGACACACTATCTATACAGAGATTTGAATTCAACTTGAGAGAGAAAAGGGTATCTCAAATCATCCATGAAATGATTTGGTAAATGGTATTGGGAAAACTGAAAATCAACCTAGATATATGTGAAATTAGATGCATTCTTCGACTTAAGCGGTGGGATTGTTTCCAATTCAATTAACAATTTAAATGCAAAAACTGAAACCATAAGATCTATAGTCAAAAGCATATGCAAATTATCTTAACCTTGGCGTTGAGATGATCTAATTAGGACTAAATTTTAGAAGTGATAAAAGCAAAGACTGGTAATTATGACTCTAAACATTAGAAATTTACATAGGAAAAATACCACACTAAGGTCAAAGGACAAGAGACATGCTAGGAAAAGCTATTTGGGACTCATCACAAGAGGCTAACTCCCTAATACAAGAAGAAGCTCCCAGTGTAAAGAGGGGCACAGGGCACAGATAGCTCATGGACTGAAAAGGAAATGCAGATGTTTCACAAACATTTGAAAAGATGTTCATCCTGTTTTTCTATAAGAGAAATAATTCAAACTACCCTGAGTTATCAATTCAATTATCAAATCAATGGAGGAGAACAAAGGCAGTATCTGCTAAAGTTCGCACCTCTGACCCTGTTGCACAGCCCACAGGTGCACTGGCACTTGCAGGTCAAGGCACATGATACAGGAGAGTGGGTATTTCAGCATCATCCATGAGAATCAAAAATTGAAAACAACTCAAGTTTCCATCAATCAAAAAGTAGTTAAACAAATTATGGATTTTAATTCTAGAAATTAATAGAATACAATGCGATCTTTAAAGGGAATTAAAAACTCTTCATGTTCAGATTTGCAAAGACTTTAAATATGTAGTTAAATGGGGAAGAAAGCGAGGTGTGGGATTGTGTGTGCATGTTCCCATTAGTAACAAAGAGAGAAATAAATCCATACATGTATAAAAACCCTCCAGAGGGAGTCACAGTAGATTAATAACCATGGTTACCTTTTTGAAAAAAAAACAAAACGAAACAAAAAAACCTTTGCTTTTTGAAGTATGAGAATGTATTACCTATCCAAAAATTAAATAGATAAATATTTATTTTAAAAGGTTTTCTGCATTGATTTTTTTTTGCCACCAGTGTTATTTTACTTAAATAATAAGAAAAAAAAGTAGTTTTCTTTTCAGAGAAAAGGGTACTTTAGAGTTCATATTTTGAAGTTACACTAAGTGCCTTCAATTCCCTTTCCACTCTGAGTGGGTGACTGTAGGGAAGGTATTCAACCCCGGAAGCCTTACCACTAAAGTACATGTAATTGCACCACATAGATTGTTTTGAAGATTCGCTGTGATAATGAATGTAAAAGTGCTGGACTTGGAGTCAGTCCTCAATAAATACCACTTATTATTCCCTCATAGGATTGCTACGGAGAGGAGTACATGAAATAATGTACCTAAAGCTACTGATGCAGAGCATACGCTCAATGAATATTCATGGTCTTCTCCTCTTCCAATTCCCGGATCACCTACCTAATGATAGGCCTCATTGCTGGCAAATGTTCCCTGTCTTCTAACAAAGTTCCAGAATCATCTTTCTTGACAATGTGCCATCATAAAAACAAGTGAACCTAAAACCCATAAATAGTAATAAATAATCTGTTGTTTCAAAGGACAGTCACCCCTTCTCCAATAAACTTCTCTAGTAATTGCAAACCACTAGACCCGGTTTTGAACTGCTTGGCTAGAAGTTGGTGAAATTCTAATTGTGACTGAGTTATCAGGGTGATCAAGTCATGATGTAGATTAACTACTACTTAGAAACTTTAAATTTCCAATGACCAATGTATTTAGAGGATATACAAAATTAACCCTGCTTTTTAGCCTTCCCCTTCTCCCTTCTTATGTTTTTATAATATTAGCTGACTGGATATTTTTGATTGAATCTAAGATGTCACACTAACAATGTGGCATTGATCATTAGTTCATTGAACCAATAGTTATTAAATACCTGCCAATTACAAAGCATGAGGTTGGTCTTTGTGCATGGTAGAAATGGTAGAAATTTTAAATGAATAAGAGTTGGCTTTAAAAACTGAATAACACACAGGAAAAACTAATACTTAGAGTAAGAAAATAAATTCATTAATTCCAATCCCATTAACTTAGAATTTTCCCATGAAAAAGAAATTATTGTGCTAATAATTTACATGATAAATACATGTACATAATAAATACATAGAATACTAACCTACTTTTAGAGAGTGAATTTCAAGATTTTTGAAACATCCATTTGTGCATAAATAATGCATGTTGATTATTAATCATTCTTATCTGTTCAATAAGGGAGATCTAAGAATGTTTGCTATGCTGTGCTTTATAAGCAGAGTTTAATTAACATTTGAAAATATAAATCTCTCTTCTGAGTAATATAATCTATGATTTAAGTCTCACTGGGAGCCTGGAGGAGGAGATCAGTCAGGACCGAGGAACAGTTTTGCACGCTATCTCATTTATTTCACCATGCTTCAATATGGGGAACTGCTTTCCCGGCAAGGCAGCTAAGGCCTCCCTGAACAGTAAGCAGCTGCATCCCAGCTCTGCTTCTTACAGGCACAAGCTCTTTGCCTTCTTTACCCCAAAGCCTGATTCTGCTTGCCCTTCACTGTGGGTGTTAGAAGGAAGGTCAAGGCTAGGCATGACCATGGTGCAGGACACTGGCAACTGGCCTCAGCAGAGCCTGACTCTTGCCAGGATCTTCTTTGTGCAGGGCACTGAAAAACAATATCAGTCCCTCAGTAGGAAGTGGTGGCAGTCGAGGCAAGAAATCTACTTCCTAGGCCCTTGAACGTGACCACGCAGCTACACGGTATGTTCAGGGTGTGAAGCTCCCCTTTCACATTTCATACCCTGGGTTCATCTGAGCTACCCTTCCCCTTCTGAAATCTCGTTTCTTCTCCACAGTCTGATCTTCTGATCACGTTATGTCAGTTGAATTTTTGTGGTCCATATCTCCAAGGTCAATCACATAGTTACAGTTCCGCAGTCACCTGAAAGAATATCTAAAAGCCCTCTAGAGGAATAAGAAAAATAGGCTTCTTTTGTACAAAGAATATGGAGAGAATCTGGGGCATTTTTCTTTCTCTTTCTCTTTCCTCACTTCTCTGTTGAAGCAGAGGTGATGGTAGCCACACTGCAAGAGAACCCTGTCTTTCAAGTTACAGAAATCCGATTGAGAGACAATGGCAGTGGAGGAAATACCACAGAGGTGAGAATAGAATAAACAGATGCCCCAATTTCATATATGGATAGATATAAATCCCAAGTTCACTCCAAACTGGGCATGTGCAGAATACACCCAAAGAAGCACAGGCTTTGAGAACGAATTCCTATATAAGCTACTGCCCAAATCCAGGACTAACCCTTCAATGATACATGCCAGAGCAGATTTAAACAGCATAGCAAAGGCTTTGAAACTTGAATTGGCAGTGGAATCTACTACCTCATAAGGCAAGATGGGTTCATTACCTGCTTAAAGAAGCAAATAAAAAATCTATTTTCTCCAGAATATTTTAATAAGACCCAGAACTTCACAGCATACTGCACAAAGTGTTCAGGATAAACTCCAAAATTACTTGACATATAAAGATGAAAAGTCTGACCTGTTTGCAAGCAAGACAGATGTCAACCTGAAGATGACCCAGGTGTCAGAAATACCAGATTAAAAGTTTAAAGCAGTTGCTGCAACCACTCTTCTTGAGATAAAACTGAGCTAGAGTATGCCTCAGAATAGGAATGGTAGGAATGGAAGAGAATTTAATTGCTTGCTCTCTCTCATCTCCTGGCTGCAAGAGATTAATTCATCTTCACTTTTTGTTATCACCCAGTCCCTTTGGCAGATCCTTGCAATCCTTTGGCAAATGAGAGACCATATCCTACATCAGGGGTCAGGAAACTTGTCCTGTGAAGAACTGGATAGTAAACTTTAGGGTTTGTGGACCATGCAGTCTCTTTCACTTCTATTGAACTCTGCCATTATAGTGCCAAAGCATACATACACAGTGCATAAATAAATGGGCACGCAGTGTTCCAGTAAAACTTTATCTACCATAACAGGCAGAAGGCTAGATTTTGGCCACAGGTCATAGTCTGCTGACCACTGTTTTATAGGATAACTCTTTTCCAAATCAAGAAGTAGCAAGGGGAATGAAAAACTCCAGGATGATGGGTTACATGATAAAACCAATGAAGTCTGTGATTATAAATCAATTTTATTCCCTTTGCCATAAATTATGTGCATCAGTCTGAGGCAATATCATGCAGGATTTTATGCCAATATATTAGGCATTCTGTAAGCCCACAGGTGGCAAAGACACTGTGGATAAGAAGGGCAGATCCACATCTGGAGAGGCATGCAGTTTCAATAAGGGAAATACATTACCCTCTGTGAAGTGAAAGGGATCTGAAATAATGAAGCTGTCACAAAGTGGCTGATCTCCCCGAGGATGTGCCACATTGAGAGCTCTGTGTTGATCACTGCTGGAGAGAGGTTAGCCTTCCCCAGTAACTAACTACATGATCCTTGATGGGGGCGGAGGGAGGGGATTCGCCTCCCTGTTGTGATCATGCACAGCTTCCATTTCTGCCACCATGAGCATTCTGTTCCTTGGCTTACTGCAGAAGCCCTAAGAGAGCCAATGGAAGGTAGGTACAGGAACATCACTCGGGCTGTTGACAGACCTCTGCAGTTGATGCATTTGATGGGCACTCATAAGAAAGCCAAAGATTCATCCAGTCTACTTTCTTACGGGTCCATCCACACACCTTTCTTAGACACCATGGTCCCTGATTTTTAGTCTCGTTCAGTTCAGGCCCTCCACCCACAAACACCCTTCACTGTTGCTTGAGTCAGTGTATCTTCATCCCTCAAGCCACCTCTCCCTCTATGAAGTGACAATGCATCTGCCCTTCCCAACTGAGCCCACTGGGAGGGTTTCCATCTGCCACTTTCCTGCATGGTCACACCTGAGGAGCAGCTGCCCATTTCCAGCTTGCACCAGCATATTGCTTAGACTCACCACTGAATCAGACCAGAACCTTTTTCTCTTTAATTAAGTACTTGTGGAGTAAACCTTGACCTGCCAATGAGAGTTATCAGTGCAACCAAGGTAGATAACATTGGGTCTGAGCCATCTGATTTTTGTAATTTGTTCATTCTTTAGGAGGAGGAAATTGAACCTAGACTCCAACAAACCACTTTCATTATATGGTGATTTGCTGCAGTGCCTGCTCTCCTATTTGGTTCTCTGGATACCTAGGTCGAAAAGAGATCTCAGTTAATAGTCACTTGGTATTCCATGATTAGGTGCACAGTCTCTACCAAGAGTTCTTTAACCAATAGGGGCTGTTATTCACACATAGTTCTCTGCTGCAGAGGGCATGCCATGCTCCAGAACCATATGGACCTACCCACAGCTCTTCGTGGCTTTCCAGAGACTTTATCTTTTCAAATATTTCTTCTTTTTAGTTATACATGAAAGTAGAATGTATTTTGACATATCATACATACATGGAGCATAATTCTCTATTTTTGTGGTTGAATATGATGTGGTGTTACATACTGGTCTTGTATTCATACATGAACATACAAAAGGAAAGGTCTGTCTGATTCATTCTACTGTCTTTCCCATTCACATCAACCCCTCCTCCGCACTGTCCAGTCTGGTGAACTCCCCACTGACACCCCCACCCACCACCGCCATATCAGAGAACATTCAGCCTTTGGTTTTGGGGGATTGGCTTATTTCACTTAGGATGATAGTCTCCAGTTCCATCCACTTACTGGAAAATGCCTTAATTTCATTCTTCTTTATGACTGAGTAATATTCCATTGTGTATATATACCACATTTTCTTTATTCATTCATCTGTTGAAGGGCACCTAGGGTAGTTCCATAGTTTAGCTGTTGTGAATTGAGCTGCTATAAACACTGATGTGGTCATGTCACTATAGTATATTGATTTTAAGTCCTTTGGGTATAAGCTAAGGAGTGGGATAGCTGGGTCAAATGGTGGGTCTATTTCCAAGTTTTCTGAGGAATTCATACTGCTTTCCAGAGTGGTTGCACCAATTTGCAGTCCCACCAGCAATGTATGAATATACCTTTTCCCCCATATCCTCACCAGTATTTATTATTACTTGTATTCTTGACAATTGCCATTCTGACTGGAATGAGATGAAATCTCAGTGCTGTTTTAATTTGCATTTCCATAATTGCTACTGATGTTGAACATTTTTTCATGTATTTGTTGATCAATCGTATTTCTTCTGTGAAGTACCTGTTCAGTTCCATTGCCTGTTTATTAATTGGGTTATTTGGTTTTTTAGTATTAAGTTTTTTGAGTTCTTTATATATCCTGGAGAATAATACTGTATCTGAGGTGCAGATGGCAAAGATTTTCTCCCATTCTGTAGGCTCTCTGTTCACATTCCTGATTGTTTCATTTGCTGTGTAGAAGCATTCCATTTATTGATTTTTAATTTTTCCTCTTGCACATTAGAAGTTCTGTTGAGGAATATATTTCCTAAGCCAACATAATGGAGAGTTGGGCCTACTTTTTCTTCTAGTAGGTGCAGGATCTCTGGTCTAATGCCTAGTCATTGATCCACTTTGAGTTGAGTTTTGTGCAGGGTGAAAGATAGGGGTCTTATTTCATTTTGTTACATATGGATTTTCAATTTTCTCAGAACCATTTGTTGAAGATGCTATCTTTTCTCCAATGTACGTTTGTGGCACCTTTGTCTAGTATGAGATAACTGTATTTCTGTGGGTTTGTCTCTGTCTTCTATTCTGTTCTATTGGTCTTCATGTCTGTTTTGGTGCCAATACCATGCCATTTTTGTTACTATGGCTCTGTAGTATAATTTAGGGACTGATATTGTGATGCCTCCTACTTCACTTTTCTCTCCGAAGATTGCTTTGGCTATTCTGGGTCTCTTATTTTTCCAAATGAATTTCATGACTGCTTTTTTCTATATTTATAAAGCATGTCATTGGAACCTTAATAGGAATTGTACTACATCTGCATAGCATTTTGATAGTATGATCATTGCAACATTATTAATTCTGCCTAGCCAATAACATGGGAGGCCTTTAATTCTTAATAAAGTCTTCTTCAATTTC
The DNA here is from genome assembly GCA_020662805.1 of Glaucomys volans. NCBI lineage: Eukaryota > Metazoa > Chordata > Mammalia > Rodentia > Sciuridae > Glaucomys > Glaucomys volans. Next base: position 154,804 of record JAJEJO010002700.1, read on the forward strand.
TTTCTTTAGTGTCCTCTAGTTTTCATTGTAGAGGTCTTTCACCTCTTTTGTTAGATTGTTTCCCCATTTTTTTTGAAGGCTATTGTGAATCAGATAGTTCTCCTAATTTCTTTTTCAGTTGATTCATCAGTGATGTATAGGAATGTAATTGATTTACAGGTGTTTATATCTTGCTACTTTGCTGAATTCATTCATGAGTTCTAGAAATTTTCTAGTGTAGTTTTTCAGGTCTTCTAAATATAGAATCATGTCATCACCTAATAGGGATAGTTTGAGATCTTCTTTTCCTTTTTGTATCCCTTCAATTTCTTTCTTCTGTCTAATCTGGCTAGGGTTTCTAGGACTATGTTAAATAGAAGTGGTGAAAGAGGGCATCCCTCTCTTGTTCCAGTTTTTAGAGGGAATGCTTTCATTTTTTCTCCATTTAAAATTTTGTTGGCCTTGGGTTGACGTATGTTTCTACTCTTCCTAGTTTCTCTAGTGTTTTGAACATGAAGAGGTGCTATATTTTGTAAAATGCTTTTTTCTGCATCTATTGAGATAATCTTTTGATTCTTGTCTTTAAGTCTATCAATGTGATGAATTATGTTTATTAACTTACGTATGTTGAACCAACCTTGCACCCCTGGAATGAACCCCACTTGATCATGGTGCACTGTATTTTTAATATGTTTTTGTATGCAGTTTAATGATATTTTATTAAGAATTTTTGCATCTATGTTCATCAGGAATGTTGGTCTGAAATTTTCTTTCCTTGATGTATCTTTGTCTGGTTTTGGTATAAGAGTAACACTACATTCGTAGTGTTCCTTTTCTATTTCATGGAATAATTTGAAGAGGATTGGTGTTAGTTATTCTTTAAAGATCTGGTTAAACTCAGCTGAGAATACATCTGGTCCTGGGCTTTTCTTTGTTGGTAGACTTTTGATGGCATCTTCAGTTTCATTGCTTGAAATTTATCTGTTTAAGTTTTCAGTGTCCTGATTCAATTTTGGTAGGTCATATGTCTCCAGAAATTTGTTGATGTCTTCAAGATGTTCTATTTTATGAGAGCGTACATTTTCAAAATGGTTTCTAATTATCATCTGTATTTCACTAGTGTCTCTTGTGATATTTCCTTTTTCATCACAAATTTTAGTAATTTGAGTTTTCTTTCTTTATCTTCATTAGTTTGGCTAATGGTTTATCAATTTATTTATTTTTTGAAAGAACAAACCTTTTATTTTGTCAATTATTTTAGACTGTTTTCTTTCAATTTCACTAGTGTTAGCTCTGATTTTAATTATTTCCTGTCTTCTACTACTTTTGGTGTTGATTTATTCTTCTTTTTCTAGGACTTTGAGATGTAATGTTAGGGTATTTATTTGTTGACTTTCTGTTCTTTTAATGAATGAGCTCAATATACTGCCCTCATAGTGTCCCAGAGATTTTGATGTTATGTCACTATTTTCATTTAACTCTAAGTATTTTTAAATTTTATTCCTGATTTCTTCTATTATTTATTGGTCATTCAATAGCATATTATTTTGTCTCAGGTGTTAGAGTAGCTTCTATTTTTTATTTTATCATTGATTTCTAATTTCATTTCATTATGACCTGATAGAATACAAGGTATTAATCTCTATTTTTGTATTTGCTAAGAGTTGCTTTGTGGCCTAAGATAAGGTCTATTTTAGAGAAGGATCTGTGTGCTGCTGAGATAGAAGTGTATTCAGTCATTGATGGATGAAGTATTCTATTTATGTCTGTTAAGTCTAAATTATTAATTTTATTTTTTTAGTTCTATAGCTTCTTTTTTTAAAAAAATACATTTTTGTTGTAGGTGGACATAGTATCTTTACTTTATTTTTATGTGGTGCTGAGGATCAAACCCAGGGCCTCAAGCATACTAGGCGAGTGCTCTACCACTGAGCCCTGTAGCAACCCCAGCCCCATAGCATTTTTATTTAATTTTTGTTTGGAGGATCTATCCAGTGGTGAGAGAACTTTGTTAAAGTCACCCACTATTTTTTTGTTGTGGTCTGTTGGATTCTTGAAATTGAAAGGGGTTTATCTGATGTATACAGATGCTCCATTGTTTGGGGCATAAATATTTATGATTGCTATGTCTCGCTGATATATAATTCTTTAAGCAGTATGAAATGTCCTTCTTTGTCCCTTCTGACTAACTTCGGCTTGAAGATCACTTTATCTGATATGAGGATAGAAATCCCTGCTTGTTTACGAGATCCATGTGAATGATGTGTTTTTTTCTCTTTCTTTTTCCTTCAGTCTATGGATGTCTTTGCCTATGAAGTGAGTTTCTTTGAAACAGCACATTGTTGGGTCTTGTTTTATAGTCCAGTCTGCCAGTGTGTGTCTTTTGATTGATGAGGTTAGGCCATTTACATTCAATGTTATTAATGAAATATGATTTTTATTCTGTTTCATTTGCTTTATTTCTGGTTTTTAATTTGCATCAGCTTCTCCTTTGATTGACTATTCTTCTAGCGTAGCTCCTTCCTTTGCTGTTTTTCACTTTTATTTTTCATTCTTCATGAAATATCCTACCAAGTATGTTTTATAGTACAGGCTTTCTAGTTGTGAATTCTTTTAATTTTTTTATCATGGAAGTTTTTTATTTTATCATCAATTCTGAAGTTTAATTTTGCTGGATATAGTATTCTTGGCTTGCATTCATTTTCTTTCAGAGCTTGATATATATTGTTCCAGGACCTCCTAGCTTGTGGATCTGAAAGGAATAAGCAGCTGAGATCCCAATTGGTTTCCCTCTAAATATGACTTGTCATTTTTCTCTGGCAGCCTTTAAAATTCTATTCTTATTCTCTGTGTTAGGCATTTTCATAATAATGTGCCTTGGTAGGGTCTTTTGTAATTTTGTGTATTTGGGGTCCTGTAAGCCTCTTGCATCTGATTTTCCATTTCATTCTTTAGGTTTGGGACATTACCTGATATTATTTTATTGAAAAAATTGTGCATTCCTTTGGTTTGTATCTCCAAGTCTTCATCTATGCCAATAAATCTCAAATTTGTTCTTTTCAGGTTATCCCATATTTCTTGGAAGTTCTGTTAATGTTCTCTTTTCTCCATGGTCAACTTTATTTTTAAGATTATATATTTTGTCTTCATTGCCTGAAACTCTCCTCCAAGTGGTCTTGTCTGTTGGTGATACTTTCCACTGAATATTTATTTGGTTTATTATTGTTTCCTTTATTTTAAGGATTTCTGCTTAATTTTTTTTTCAGAATCTCTACCTCTTTATTGAAGTGATTTTTGCTTCCTGTATTTTCTCTCTGATTACATTCATCACTTCATCCTTTACCTTGCAAATTAGTTTGACTATGTACATTCTAAACTCCTTCTCTGACATTTCTTCCACTTTGGTGGCAATGGATTCTTACTGAAGTATCTTGGTTTGTTTGGAGAGTTTTGTTCCCTTGCTTTCTCATGTTTTTGGTGTGTCTACCCATCTAACAGTATGATATGAGGCAGTAGAGTTTCTACCCTGTAGATTTATAGTGTCTTCACCATTTAGAGGGAGACAAATAATAACAACAACCAATGCAAACAATATACAGCATTAAATCAAATAGTTTCTGCTACAACATCTACAATGTTGTCATAATAAGCAAGAATAATATGATCAGTTATTGCCTACAGTGAAAACAGAAAGTTTGCAAAATGGTTTAAAATTTTGAATGGTGGACAGGGAGAGGACAGACGTGATGTAGGATGTGATGATTATGAAGGAGGAGGAGAAAGAATAGAAATAAATTAAAGGAAGAGTGAAAGAGAGAACAATAGATATTGGATGTTAGTAGAAAAAAGAGAGAAAGTGATTCAAGAGGAACAGATAAGTGAGAGAAAAAAGTATATGAAGTAAAAATTTTAAAAATTAAAAAATAAAATGAAACAAAAGTGAATATACTGATCACACTATTCTTCAAAAGACTGATCCATGAAAAATAACTGGTTTCAAAAATGCTAGAAATGAGAAACAAACAAATAGAATGAACATGTATAAATGTCCATGAATCATTAAGATCACAATTAAGCAGAGAAATGAAAAAGGTAAGGGAGATCTTGATGAAAAGAATTGCTTCCTTTGTAGTTCAAAAGATTCTCAGCTTCCCTTCTCACCAGTTAGGTGGACTTGTCTGGAGTATGATGATTGCTCAACCCTCATGGTGGGGTTGCTAGGGTGAGAGAGGTAATCCCATATGCAGAACTCCTGGATGCAGGGTTTAGGCTTAGATATCCTCCAGACTCTTTGCTGGATCCCAATTGGTCTGGAGATTCTAAATCAGCACACCTCTAAGGCACAGCAATTGCTGGTCTACACTGGAAGACTGCACCCCAGGTTCTCCCCTGGGTTCCACTTGTGTGATAGAGGATCCAGTTCTTACTCACTATGTTGCCTGTGGACCCCAGGTTTTCTGGTCTCAGATTTAGTCTCCGAACTCAGTCTCTCATGTCCCCACCTTTTTAAATTCCCAGCCAGATTCATCTCTCCCAGCCAATCCTGCAAAGAACTGGATTGGAGGTAGAAGGGGAGAGCTGGGTGGGTTTCTGTGACAAGTTGTCCCCTAAGTGAACCTCTGTCCATAATTGATTTTCTCCTAGTCACTTAGGCACACTCTATGTCATGCAGTGTGGGTTTACCAGGTCTGTATTTGGGATCAGACTTGGGTTTGCCAGGAATCAGCTCCCTCAGCTGCCAGTCCCTGTGCCATGGCTGCAGAATGGTTCCTTCCTCTGTCCTTCACATGCAGTAGTTTCTTTCCAGTACAAGGTTACTGTGCAGTACACCTTTCAATTTAATTAGGTAGTGTCTTTGATTTCTAAACTCTTTGTACCCAGACATACCTCAATCCCCCTGAAAATGTGGGTTCTTTTAATTCCCTTATCCCTCCACTGTGTTCATGGAGGGACTGCTCTGGCTGGTGCCTCAGACCACAGCTGTGGCTGTGGCACTGGAGATTTCTTCCTTATTTTATTATATCCAAACTCCTGAGTCCCCAACCTGATTTGAGTGTCCATATTAAATTCCAGTAAAGTCCCCCCGACATATTTTTTTTTTTTTTTACTTTCACCCACCTTGCTGAGATGCTGCCTGTCTGCTTTCTTGGTTTCATGCCATGGAGCAGCCAAGATAGTGACCTGCTCTATTCTGCCATCTTGAAAACCTCCTTCTACACATTATCTTTATTGCACCCACTAGCAATCACTGTAACTGCAACTTGTAGAGCTTGGACCTGCTGCAAAACCCTCTTTTGCTCTCTGCTTTGTCTGAAGACTTCTCAGTTAACCAATAAATGGGTTGTAAAAATAGTGCTAAGTCTGATGGATGCTCATTCTGAAATCCAGAAAGAAGAATAAGCATTGTGTCTCTCATTTTTTTTTTTGGGGGGGGGCAGTTACTGGGGATTGAACCCAGGAGTTCTTAACCACTGAGCCACATTCTCAGCCCATTTTTGTTTTTTTGTTTTGTTTTGTTTTGTTGTTTGAGACAGGATCTTGTTAAGATGCTTGAGGCTGGCTTTGAACTTGCAATCTTCTTGCCTTAGCCTCCCAAGCACCTAGGATTACAGATTGTGTCTCTTTTTAATGTTAGGAAGTGGGAGGTGTAACAACTCATTTTTTATGTTAGAATGAATGTCCTACATGTCCTTAACCACTGGACCCCTGTAAACTTCATTGATGGGAAGCTCTTAAATCTCCTTTGTTTTCCTCTTCCAATGTAAGGCATGAATATTTCTTACTATGACAGCTAAAAAATGCTCCACTTCTAGTTCATCCAGTCCACTTAACACATCGCCAGTGACACAGTGGACCAAAGTCATGTTCTATGGGATGTTAAGATAATCAAAGTCTCTGAAGACTATACTATAGCTTTAGTATAAAGCATTATAACACTGCTATCCTGTTTATGTAAAGTCATGCTTCTTTTCATTTTTCCTGTTGATGTGTATCAAAAAGAAAACATTCACTAACTCTATACCAGTAGAATATGGACCAAAGGCTAAGGTGCACCTGGCCTAATAATTAGGGTTGAGACTATTTTAAGGTTAAGTTTATGGCACTCTACTACCTGTGTTCTGATATGTTCCTCAATACTATGGCAAGGAAGTTTGGGCATCCCTAACTCATTATTACATAAGCTATCATCATGATCAATATTTCATATCTGTCCCTACAAATCATTGAACAAGCTCTAGGCACCCTTGCCAAAGCATTGAATCTCAATTCAGAGTGAATTCCACTATCAATAAATTCTTCCCTAACCAAAACTATTATATGCCTCCCTAACCCTCCCCATTCCACCCTCAGGATCCATTCTCATACCACATGTTCTTATGGATCTTGTCAGTAAATTTATTCAGGTCAAATAATTCCCTTTTACTATGCACTATTTTTCCCTTAAAAGCAGAGTTTATATGTTATATCCTACTTGGGTTGTGCTGACTCCTGACTGATATTAGCATGGAGGCAATGAGTGATGGAGGCAGTAAACACTGACAAGCCAAGTGCTATCTTTTAAGGCATTTGCTTCACATGAAGCCATAACATGGCGTCCAGGCAAGGTGGGCTATTCTTTAGCAAGTGGGGAAGGGAAAACTGGAATTTGGGGAGTTAAAATTCTCAGGTTAATCCATAATAGATGGTCCTGTTCCATGTCCCAAGACCTCATCCTTCCTCTATTGGGGCTCTTATTTCACCTAAGAGACCTGTTCACACTACACATATAAAAGTCTACTTTACAATAACTACACTTTGTAGTTCAATCCTAGGGCAGATTTTTAGCATTCGAAAGTGTAGGAGCTAAAAGTCTCCTTTAAAGAAACTAAAGAGAGATTTTCACAGTGTGTAGTTACATGCTCTTGGGTGATTATTTTGTTTTTTCAAGGAGTTCTGTGCAGCCAAAAATAGCCATATACCCCAAAATACATGTAATTATCATTGCTCTCATACTAATGAAATACCAGTTAGTTGATCTCTAAATATCTTGCCCTCTATATTTGCCTCATCTTAACCAACCACAGGTACAAATTTAAGTTCATGTGATGTCATTGCATATTAGGGGTTTTAACAATCCATTTGCTGCCATCGTTGCAATTATTTTTGCTTTCTTATTGATGGGCAAGCTATGAATCTTATTGAGGGTCTGTTTTCTAGAATCACTTCTGAAACCCAAGTTTCTTAGAAACAGAGTCTGCACTAAAGATTATGTGCTAATATTTTTTGGAGCCCAGGACAGTGAGAATAATGGAAAATAGCATTGAGGCACAAGGATGGAAAGCAATAAAATTTGATGTGTTGCCACCTGGATTCTGGTTCACAGTGAACTGTGAAGAGATTGGGCTACTCAGCAGGTTTACCAGCTCAATCATGCAAGACACCAATCAGGCTATTCTTTAGAACAGTTCATTGCAAGGAGGGAAGGAAAATTTATCTGATGGCTCCCTCCCATCTTCCACTCTTAAAAATTTTTCCCCAATGACTTGCTACTGAGTTTCTTTCTTGGTCTTTTCAGCACATGCTTGGGAAACTCTGCAGTGTGCACTTTGTCAAAATCTGGAAGTGATAGAATAAGCCAGGCACTTGCACTGATGGTCCTTGGGCAGTGGAACCAAATGGGCTCACAGGAAGTCAGTTAGGTGGAGCAATGTAGCCTAATACTGGAAGACAAATGAGACCAAAAGAGTCTAAGGAGATGCAATTATATTACGTGCCTGAAAGAAGGAAGCATCAAGTTTCTAGAGGCAGTTTCTAGTGTTGCCTATTCAGGGACACCTCCCGTCTCCATGTTCCCCACCTCCAGGATGGGTGAGGAGACTCCATCTTGCTCCACACATCATGCACTGACTTCAGTCATGATACAGAGGATGCTACAGAGACACTCCCTTTGTGTTTGTCTGTCTCCTACATGGTAATGAGTACTTCCCAAGGACAGAGACCATTTCTTACTGATGGGCACTCAGCACCCAGCACAGTGCCTGCTATATTAGAGGTCCTCCAATGTGTGTTTGGTGAACTGAGGAAAACTGACACAACATATCTGAAAATAAAATCTCCTACTTTTAAAAATCCATTGTGCCAGAGCTAAGAAACATCGTTCAGTGTTTTAAACATTTTTCAATGCCAGTTTTTCCTCTCCTGCTTTTTATCAAATTGAAGTGACATATTCAGGTGATAAAAAGAGTTCCCCTGGGGCAAAATCTAAATATAAACATTCTAAAAAACTTTTGCATCGATCTATTTTGCTAGTCAAGTGAACTTTGCACAAATCCTCAAGTTTCAGATTCTTCTCCACCCTCCCAAACAGAGTTCCATCAAGGAAGTAGAGGCTAGACTGGGAAAGTACCTCATTGGCCTCGTTCTTTGTGGAGACATAAATCAGGTCATAAGTGAAAGTCATTCGGATCTGATTTCTCCGTGGGCTCATCTATTTTGTTCTGCTGCATAAGTGTATCCCAGGAGCACTAGTCCTGTCTTTCCTCTGCCATAAGGACAGAGAAGAAAATTGTACTTACAGATTTCCTCAGTCCTAGACTCATTGGATTGTGGTCAGAAAAACTTAGTTCAAATTCACCGGGAGACTGAGTTTAGAGTCAAGGACAGTCCCATAGCAATATCTGGCTAGCAGTAAAGCAGCGATGACATCCTGTCACATTTCCATGCACAATCTCTACACAGAGAGCAAGAAGCATTTCCCAGTGCCTTGCTTCTCCAGGTACGGTATGTGCACCAGGAGCACTGGTATCACCTGGGATCTTGTTGGAACTTTGTAATCTTGGCCCCCCATCTCATACTTGCTGAATCAGAACTTGCATATTAGCGAGATTCATAGGTGATCTTATGGTCATTAAAATTTGAGAAGCACTAAGCTGGGCTATGAATAGATTTTATGGAGCAGTCTAGTAGATGTACATACTTTGCCCATCACCATTCTCATCTATCACTTTGGGAGCAGTAAACACTCCTTGAACCATGAAGCATAGCACTCACTGCCTTTATTCATTGCCTAGGAGGCAATAGGCGATAGAAGGTGAAGGAAAGTCCTGGTGTTTCGAAGGATCTCAGTGTCAGGTTATTCTGCAGACAATTCTATTTATAATTATGGGTGGTGGTCAGCCTGGTTGAAAAAGATAAACAACCAATTTACTGTGGGGTGATACAGAGATGCTGCAAAACCCATCTCCAGAGTTCTGCAGTCTCCTATGCTACGGCTGGCATCTCATTTGCAACCTCCCCCTGAGGTAAGAGTGGCGGGAGGCAAGGGACAGCAGGTCATTATTTTCCCTTTCACAAGTACCCAGACTCTTCTGCTCTTGTCTCCCTTCTTTCCTGCCTGTCACTTCTTCCATGTGCTGTCTGATTTTCAAGATCTCCCTCTTCCTCCAACTTTCCTTCTTGCTTCACTCCCTTCGCATCACTTTGGAGGGGTAACTTGAATATCCTGTGATATGATCTTGTCTCATCCATCATTTTACTCTTTCTTGGTAGACTATTAATTCATATCATTCCATCAACATTGGGATGAAGGCATTTCTCTATGGATTTTTACTGTCTTTTCATTATATTCTCATATTGTCATACAATGACATTGAGCATTTGCAAGGTTTTCCACAAATCCAGCAATATTTATACACTGCATGTAGTTGTTTGAAAGAAACTAAGCATGCTAGGCTGGCCTGGGTAAGATCTTCACCTATTATCTCTCCTCTCTCCTATACCATTAATCTCCCCATTTCCAATGTCAACTGACCTTCACCCTACACAGCATATTCAGTCTCCTCCATCTTAAAACAACAACAGCAACAAAAAAAAAACTTCTCTCAATCCTGTTCTCCTTTAAGCATCCCATCCTATCTTCTTCTTTCTTTTGGGGTCCTTAACTCTTTCCTCTGCCCTGCCTGCACTTCTCTTTGTACTGCCACCTAAGTGAACTTTCTGGAACAAGCTATTACTGCACTCCACTGCTTGGAGGGTAGTGAAGGCTTTCTTCCACTAACCCCAGACAGATATTGCCCTCTGCAACCTTATTTCTTGTTATTCATTACCTGCTCAAATCATCCCCTCCATCTCCCACCCTTGGGATTTTCTGATGTTTCCTAAACACAATCAAGGTTTCTCTTCCCTCCTACTCATATCCCTGTTAAATCCTCTACCTACATGACTTTTCCCTGTTGGTACCTGATGAATCCTATTTTCTTTTCAAGAACCAGCTCAGGTCACCTAGAGCCTTGCATGACCTCCTCTTTGTTCCAAAGTGTCTTGCCTGTGTCTCTGCCTGATTAATTGCCTTGTGAATATTTCCACTTCTGCAGCATGAGCTTCTTGAATTTTTATTTTATATGTCTTTATATCCTACCTTCTAATACAAGCCCTGACAGAAAAAAATATGCAAATGTTTCTTGAACTAAATTTCATATGGTCTCTATTTTCTTTTTAGTTTATTTCATACTGCAGTTTTTTCACTCATAAGTCATTATCAGTTCAACCCCATAAAGAGTCATTTACGGAGGTAGAAAGCCAGAAAGCATGCCATAGCTTCAGGGACGTGTGCAGGTCTGGACGGACTCCAGTTTCCCAGAGGAAAATGGGTCATGGAGAATTATCAGACTTGAGTCTTGAACTTCCTCTCCCATCTGCTTTTGATTTGATCTGCTGAAAAAGCAACTTTTCTAGCCTCCTCGGCTGCCAGAGATTGCACAGGATGATTTGGCTGTTGAAGAAGGAAATGCTGGACCTGTCCCACATTGGCCAGATATCCACTGGAAATTAGGCCAGAGGCTGGAATGGTCAAGAGTCAGACCTCAGCACTTGGAGCATCTGAATAGGGAAAGGAAGCTAGATGGGTTTTTAATTTTTTAACTTTTGTTTCTATTTCTTTCCCTTTTTTTTCATGTAAAACTTCACATTTGGAGCAAAGAAACAGACTCAGGCCCTGCTGAGAGCACCTTAAAAACCCCCCATTGTCCTCTTGGTCTCTATATTGCAGGCTCAGCTGGCCTTAGAACATCATATCTATTTCTCGTGCTGAGTTGAGCTGTTCAGAGCCATACTGTGAGCAGGACAGCTGAGACTCTTGAAGGATCACAATTTGGCCTTTGCTCTGCTGGTGTTGGCAGGTTCCTCACCTGGCTACAGGGCTCAGGTGAGCTTGGAGAAGAAGGGCTTGCAGGAACTGTCCCCTAGAGTCACTCAGTGTCCTCCACAGTCACCTCCAAGGCCAAGCTGGGATGCAATCAGCATTTCAGCACTTATCTGAGTCTAAAGTGGATAGGAACTTTAAATTATCCAATGTTTTATTGTGGAAAGGGAGCATCCTCATACTCCAATCAACTCTGCCTCATGGTTAGACACCATGGGAACACTGCTCGGAAGAAATATGCTTTCCCATGCTTCATGTTGAGCTCACATCATCAAAAGATCATCTGTGAAATGGACAGGAACTTTACTAATTATTTGGATGTGTTAGTGTGTGTACACGTATACTATCATCTTTATATTTTTTATGGAAATGATTGCAGTGCAATTGCTTTTTAAGCACTGAAATACATGGATTTTTCTGGGAGCAACACTTTTTACAAATTCTTTTTTAGCTCTGAAACTGAATCTTTTACAACTTGAGATATACCCAGAGTTACTTGCTACATTAAAATTTCAAATCCAGTAAAACTGCACTTATTTAGAAAGCATTCTTCTATACTTCCATGATCCTCAAGAGGACCATGAAAATGACAATCGATGAAGCCAAGCTTCTATTGAGAGAAATATTTCTTACTTCAGCTCAAAGACTTTCTGAAAAAGTAGAATATAAACATTATGGAAGTGAAACTGATGCAGGTAACTCGGCATTAGATACTCCATCTATATCTGATGAAACCAGAGTCACAGGTGAGCCAGCAACACTCTTTGAAACAAAGTCCTAAGCTGAAGCATAGGGGAAGATGGTGGTACTTGAAACAGGAAGAGCTCTTCAAACTCTCCTCCTCAAAGCTACCAAGCCAAAGGCGATTTATTTGAAAATGGTAGGTCAGAGGAAAATAATGAGAGTCAGTTTATAACTCTAACTTCATTTCTCCCTCTGATAAAGTATCAGAGATTTATTAACAGTGAGAAAAACTTGTACCAAAGGAGAATCTCAGAATGACACTGTTTTGTGTGTTTATTGGTTTTAGTAAACTGAACTTTTTAGGAATATATTGTTTTCAACTTTCCAGGGTTGATAAGATAAGATTTGTATTGTTTTTGAGTAATACTCTATTAATTTTATTGCCACTCCCTATTTGTATAAATATGTCAAAATAGACTCTACAATCATGTATAACTAAAGAACAAAATAAAAAATAAACTCAGCCTAGAAAAAATACATATGTATGATTAATATTCATACCTTTTAAAACTTACATTTTGCTTGTTTTAGAATATATTTGATATTTTATTAAATATTTGGTTGTACATTTTGCTTGATGAACTCTGAATACATCAAAAAACACCAATATCAATATTAGTATTTCAGTGTTATGCAAAATAAATGTAAAATTACTGAAATTAGCATTTTGCTTTGGTATCATAATCAAATAACAGATAAAGTAGTAAAAAATGATAAATAAAATAAAACAAAAATACAATGAAAGCTCATAATCTCTCTTGCTCTTTGTCTCAGGTACATATAAACAAACATAGAGGGATCATGGAAGACATAAAACTAGCTTCTTTGTCTTTCCCTCTTATATTCCATTTTCTACCAGTTGATTAAACTGAATGCTCAAGTTTCTCAGAGCTTATCAAAATGAAGCCTGTCACCCCACTCTGGGTAAAACTATATTTCTGGCTTCTCCCATGTTCCAAGGAAATGGAAATTTCAGGACACCAGGAGCTGGAGGCTGGCCCAAAGGGTTTCACTGTTTGTTTTATCTCTTAATAAATGCAGCACAAGCAGTGTTCAGACATGATGGATTTCCTCCCAGCCTTTGAGAGAGCGATTCTTCCATCATCAATTCGATGCCTTTGTGCTCGATCAACACACTCCATTGAGTGCTGACCTCCAAAAGGAAGAGGGTTTCACTCCCCACAGTCAACTCTGTAGAATGACTGAAGCCCCCATTCTGAGAGAAACACATGTGTTGACCCTCCTCTTACTTTCCTCAGGGGCCTATGAATTTGACCTCTTCCAATGCATTCAGAATAGATTTCTCCCTGTTCTTCAACAGTAGCAGAGAAGGCAAAGAAGGATAGCTTCTAAAGGAAGACAGACTTTTTCATAGGGTATTGACAAGTATTAAAATTTTCTACCCTTGTTCCAAGGTCTCAGCCTATCTTCAGGGAGAAAAAACTTGCCCAAAGTTAGAGAGGCCATAAGTGATACAGCCAGGATTCAAATCCAAGTCTAGCTGCTTCAGAAACTCAGATAATTCCCATTTTGTCAATGGTTCTCATATGATAGCATGCATCAGAATCCCTGGAGGACTGGTTAAACAAATGGCCATTCCTCACTTCCAGAGATCTTAGGTGGGCCCACAAATTTGTATTTTTAGTGAGATCTTAGTTAATACCGACGTTACTGGTCCTCAGATCACATTTAGACAAACACTGTACCATATTAATGGTTTCCCCACCACCGCTCTCAGGTGATCTTAGTGTAAGAGACCCACTGGTCACCTATGGGGGAAATTGCACCATGCTAGCAGTAGCTATAGTTAATCACATAGAAACTAAAATTCCAAATGGAAAAAATAAAGGGCTAAATGCAAGTTTAAAAATAACTAGAGGTGAAAGGCAAATAGGAATTAATTTTAAACAGGCAGCAGTAAGAATGAAAGATGACTTCAGCAAGGCATTTGGTCTAGAGCTCACTACATAATTTGCAAAGTCTAATGCAAAATGAAAATCTGGATCCTTTCTTCAAAAAGCAGGAAAAGCATGTCATCATTGGTACTAAAATATAAAGCTCTGCCTTTCTTTTCAGTTTCAACTTGTGATGCTTTGTATTTGCTATTTAATGATGTTGTAAAGAAAAATATTTAAAATTGAATTATTTGCATACATTTTGTCATTCATCTTTATACTGTGCAATGTCAGCCTGAAATGCAAATTTTAGAGTATTTAATTCATATGCAGAATCACTGGCATTGCACAATTCATGTTTCAGAGCTCCTACATATGTGCATATTTCATTCTCAACCAGAACAGTAGAAATACTTCACAAAACTAACTGAGCTCTTTTCTGTTTCACTTCTTCCTATGTGCACATACTACCAACATTATCTTCAGCTTATCAATAAGAAAGGAAGGAGTAAAGGAAGAGGAACTATACATTGTCCTATCCTTCCTTCCTTTTCCTTCTGTATATTCATTTTCAGCTTAAGTGGTTAATTAAGACAATGAAGTAACACGAGCACAAAGAGGATATGATAGAATTACTTTGTCATTATTTTTTAGAATGTCGTTGTCTTCTTTCTGGGTAGGAATAAGTTGTGCTTTGAACAGAAGGCATGCCCTCTCCAGGCTCTCCACACACCTCTTGCTCAGATATATGAAAGATGGTTACCTGGTACTCACCTTGAACTCCCAAGCACCCCTGGAATTCTGTACCCATGGAACATCTTGAATACTATTTGTAAATGGGGTGGCAAGTAATGGAGGACATTCAAATTTGGTGCGCCTCCTCTGCTTAAGTGCATGCTCCAATGTTTCATGAGGCTTAGCTTATAAAATGCAAGTTCAAAGATAAAATAATCAAAATTTCAAGAGAGCAAAAGCAGAACATTAAACTGTGCACACAGATCTTCTGGGCATGGGGCCTGTACCACAATGCACCAGTCACATAGCCTGGAATCCAGCCGATTTGGGTGCTAGAATGATGAAACATTAAATAGGAGGCTATAAAGAGAATTCCAGACTAGGAGAACTGGCAGGGCAGAGGAAGGAGAAGCACACATTTAGTGTCATAAAAATGTAAGGAAATCATGTGCTATCTCAAGAGAAACTTCCTTCCTGTAAGACCTATGTCACTGTCGAAGGGCCAGGGATGGAGCTGGCTGAGAAGAGCTTACTTTCTCCATAAAAGGTGCCCTCCACAATGAGGCAAGGCCATTTTTAAAATTCTTTTCTTCCTTTCTTCCACTAAAAAATAAATAAATAAAATAGCTTGAATTCATATATAAGAATCAAATTAGATGTAAGATTGTTTTATTATTATATGTTTTATTTTCTCACTAAAGCAAGAAACCATCTCATAAAAGCAATATATGTTATTGATCAGTGTAATAAAAGTATCAGAAGATAATTTCCAGCCTTTGATTGCCTAGAGGAGACTCTTGTTTCTTTAATGAAATTATAAAGAAATATTTCCATTTGTTTGGTTAGTTTTTTATATGAAACCATGTTTATTAAATCATATTGTTATTACTTTCTCTTTCTCCTCTGTTATTACTGTGAAATTCCAAGGCCCAATACTCAGTATGTTGGGGATTGTTTTGTACCAGCTAACATTTTATGGAAGAGTAATATATCTTCGCTTTTCAAATTATTATCATGGGAGTTAAAATTAGGCTTTCTATCTATTTGTGTTATCCAAACTACAAGAAAATTCTTATCAAAGCACTGTTATAAAACGTATTCACTTCATATAAAATACATTCACTTTTTGTCAAGAAGATTAGATATTGTGTATTGCAAATTAAAGTAATATTGTAAGAATCCAGTATTTAACCTTTGAAAATAAATTTTAATTTAAAACATTATGTAAACTATCCTGTAATAAGTATTTAAATGTACATAGTTAACATGAACAGGTTCGACACTAAATTCTAATGTTTGAAAATGAAATCTTGTAAATTTATAACTTTTAATATTACATTTGTAATAGACAAGTTATTTATTAGTGCTTTCTCATTGTAGAGAAGATGGGAACATTACAGATAAACAGCTGTCCTCTAAAATGTTACCCCAAGGGTAGCAATTATTAATCAGTATGATAGACATGATTCAAATAATTGCTTTTGCATTTATTTCATGATGTATATGTGGAAGTTTGTTTCTTTTTAAAATATGATTTCTTTTGTGATTATGGGGCTGAATCTTGCTGTTTAAAAAAGCTATCAATATGTTATGGAATTTGAAGAAGAAGCATTTTATGCATCTAACATTAATTTTGACTGCTGCCAGTATTTCTTAGATGTTTCCTTACTTGTTCATTTAGTCCTCTCCGAATGACATTTTGACTGTATCCAGTTTTTCACTTTATGTACAAAGCTATAATGAACAGCCTGACACATGCCTCTTCATATACATGCAAAGTTATGTTTGAACATAGAAAGAAAAAAATAGAACTGATAGGTCAAAAGATATATCTTAAAAGTTTTGTAGATGTTGTCAAATGGCTCTCCAAAAAGACTTTATCACTTTATATTCATGTCCCAGTATTTCTGCCAGAACTTGGTTACTTTGCATCTTTTAAAATATTTGGAAATCTAATGGGTCTGAGTTTTCAAAAAGGACAATGAGACTTTAATATTCAAAACTGTATTGATAAAATAAAATATGTTAACATAGGAGAAAAATCATACAATAGATACTGAAAATGCATTTGATGAGATCCAAGTCCCTCTTTGTAGTGGTTAATTTTGTATGTCAACATGGCTAGGCTATCATATGCAGCTACTAGGTCAAACATTATTCTAGATGTTTTCATGAAGAAGGCATTTCTAAAATGAGATTAACATTTAAATCAGTAGGCTTTGACTAAAGCAGAGTACCCTTCACAGTGTTGGTGGGCCTTATCCAATTAGTTGAAAGCCTTGACTCCTAATCCAGTGTAGGAATACAATGGTAACATTTATTGAGGGTTTATGTATCCTAGGGATCATCCTATGTGCTTTGTAGGAATTAAACTTTTAAATTCTCAAACAACCCTGTGAGTGGATACTCACTCTTATTAACCCCATATTAAAGATTAGAAGACTGAAATATAGAGGTTATTTAACTCACCAAAGGTCACACAGCTAGAAAAATATGGCAGTAGGATTTGGGCCCTATCTGTTTGGCCTTCTCTATCATCATCATCATCATCATCATAATCATCATCACCCACTCTTTCAAGTCCTCAAGAAAAATTTCTCACTGGGTTTAACTGTTTTCAGAGAAAGAGAGAGAGATTGAGAGAGAGAGAGAGAGAGAGAGAGAGAGAGAGAGAGAGAGAGAGAAAGAGAGAGAGAGAGAGAGAGATGAGGTTTCCTAAAAGGCTGGTTAGAGAAAACACAATGCATAGTACACCCGCTTGGCCCCTGATTGGGTTCTGGCCACTCACCCTATCCCTGTAGTCACTTCCCCCAAATGTACATGCAATGGAGATTCTTCCTTTTATTATTAAAAATTTTCAATCATATAAACTGCAAAATCACCGAGTCGCATTGTGATGTGTTCGTAGGTGCCCACCTTGTGCTTCGACAGTCTCCACCTTCCCTCTGCACTGTAATGGAGAGTCCTTACTCACATCTGGGGCCTGACTCACCAATATACTTGCCAGATATTAGTTTTAATATCATTCCAGAAAGAACATGCACTTTGAAGTACAGACTAGGGTCAGAGCATTCTCTTTCTAGCCACGTATCTCTTCTTATGAAGCTCTCCTGTCTTTTTTTTTCTTTCAGTACTGGGAATTGTACCCAGGGCTGCTTTGTAGTTATTGAGAGTGCATAGTAAGAGCCAGACAACATACAACCTAACCAATTCAATCACTAGCTATGAGAACTTGGACAAGTTAATTAACCTTAGTTAAGTTATTCTGTGCCTTTGTTTCTTCACCTGTAAAATAAGGGTATTGATAGTATCTTAGGATTGTGGTGAGTTCTAAATGTGTTTATAAATGTCGAGCTTTGGATAGGTCCTGGGAAACAGAACCCACTGAACAAGAGTTGGCTTCTGTCATTATCAAGCTGTTTCTGTCCTAGAAATACTGAGATGAATCAGAAGCTTATGATGCAGGCATCTGATGCATGAGGGGACATATAGGGTCCAATGAAGTGAAACGTGGTAACAAAGACAGGCATGGGGAGACAGCAAAGTCCAGAGGGGAGCCCTCTGACCCATGGTAGGGAGAGGCAGGGAGTCTTGCTGGAAGGTGGTTACCTTAGCTGAGTATAAAAACAGTTTCAGGATTAGACAGTCATGAAGGGATGGGAGGGATGTTGTATGACAAGCCCTCAGTCTGGTAGATGGGAAATGCAGTTTTTATTCCTCCACTCCATCTGACCTTGCCCTCCCACCTTGATCCCTGCAAAAGTTTTGCCCTTCAGGCTGACTCATACGTACAGACTTCTGGACCTCTCTAGATCTTGGATGTCTCTCCTTGGCTCAGCCTCCTTTCCTTCAGGTAAATGACCAGTGAGCCTGTGTTTTCCCAGTACTGGGATGTGAATGGGCTGAATTTCCCCTAGAACAAGGTGGGATAATCCCACCAAAATCTGGCCAGACCAACCACTGTAACACTCCTCCTAAACCCCATTGCCATAAAGCAAATGGAATGATCCTCACTCACCCAACAATGCTCCCACTCAATAGAAAATTGGCTTCATGAACTTATAGATCCTCCACATTTGTCTGTGTTTATAAACATAAATTAGCTAACGCTTCTAGGTTGTCATCCTTGCTCTCCAGAGCATCTATTTTACCTGGAACACTTGAGGAGGTGAAATGGACCAAGATGAGGAAATCGAAGAAAAGTAGATCAAGGACTGGACTTATAGAATTTTTTAAAAAAATATGTTGGCTAAAATTTAAAAATAGCACATGATCATTCTTTAAACAAAATTAATAGCAATTTTTAGACCTTTATATGCTAACCCATTTGGTGAATTCCCTTCACAATCATTACAGTTTGTCCCACTTACGTCTCCTCTCCCAAGACACACAGACACATTCATGTACAGAGATGTACAGATGTCCACAACACATACACACATGTGCACACATGCACAGAGACATGAGTACATACAAAAACATCCAAGTATACACATGTACATAGGCTTAATACATGCACAAACACATTGACACACATGTAGTAAACACATGTAAATGCACAAACATAGAGACCCCCTAAAAATGTACCCACACAAGTACACACTGTTAATGGTTTAGATATGAGATATCCCCCAAAAACAAAAGTATGAGACAATGTAAGAAGGTCTAGAGGTGAAATGATTGGACTTTGAGAGCCTTAACCTAATCAGTGTATTAATCCCCTGGTGGGGATGAATTGGGTTACCACTCTAGACAGGTAGGTGTAGTTGGAGGAGGTTGGTGCTGGGGGCATACCCTTGAGGTATGTGTGCATTTTGTTTTTTATTTTTACAGAGTGCATTTTGATTCACTGTGCACAAATGGGGTACAACTTTTCACGTCTCTGATTGTACACAATGTAGATTCACAACATTCATGTAATCATACATGTACATAGGGTAATGATGTCCGTCTCATTCCATCATATTTCATAACCCTCCCCCTCCCCCTCTCATTTCCCTCTACATAATCTAAAGTCCTCCATTCTTCTCTTACCCTCAACCCCCCACCCCCATTATGTATCATCATCCACTTATCAGAGAAAACATTCGGTCTTTGGTTTTATGGGGATTGGTTTATTTCACTTAGGATGATGTTTTCCAATTCTATCCATTTACCTGTAAATGCCATAATTTTATTCTTCTTTGTGGCTGAATAATATTCCATTGTATATATATATATACCAGTTTCTTTATCCATTCATGACAGGATCTAGGTTGGTTCCACAATCTAGCTATAGTGAATTGGGCTGCTATAAACATTGATGTGACTGTGTTACTGTAGTAAGCTAACTTTAAGTCCTTTGGGTATAAACTGAGGAGTGGGATAAGTGGGTCAAAAGGTGGGTCCATTCCAAATGTTCTGAGGAATCTCCATACTGCTTTCCAGAGTGCCTGCTGAGCAGTGGGGAGCAGTCTCCTCTCTCTCTGATCCAGGTTCCATGTCTTGAGTTGGTTTCCTCTGCCACACTCTTCTGCCATAATGTTCAACATCAACTCAGGCCAGAAGAAAAATGGAACTGGCTGTCTGTGGACTGAGACCTCTGAGACCATGAGCACCAAATACACTTTTCCTCCTCTAAAATTATTCTTGTCAGGTCTTCAGGTCACAGCAATGAAAAAGCTGACTACAACACACACACAGACACACACACACACATACATACACCTTGACTATATACAAACAGCAAACTATATAATACTGAAAAGAGCATCAGATTTGGCGCCAGAATACCTAGATTCCAACCCTGATTTTGCCACTTACCAGTGATGTGACTTTTGAAAAGTTACCTATTATCAATGAGCTACACAGTTCCATGCCTTGTAATAAGAACAATAAAAAATAAAAACATTCCACTCAGACTAGCAGTTTTTAAACAATTGTTTATTGATAAAATTACTAGAAGGCACAGTAAATTTTAAGTGCTTGCTTTTTAAGAAGTAGATTTGTGTGTAAACACTTATATACTCTTTAGTCATACTGGTCTTTCATCTTTTTTATTAAAATTTTATATTCACAGAGAACTCTGTGTGTGTGTTTGAATAGTTTTAACGCAACTGTCTGCTTTGAAGCTAGAAGCCTCTATTCATTCTGTTTCTCAGTTGGTGTGAAAAAGGAATAGTGCTCTGGGTTTTGCTTTAGCACAATATATGTTTTTTTCTTCCCCCTCAAGGAAGAACACGCCCCAATTAATATGAAGGGAGAAAAATAAAACACAACTGTGATATTATGAAATCCGTATTTGGTATTCATCTCCATTTTCTGGCATATACTCCTAAAATTTTTGGAATCTTGGAAATGAGAGTGTCTTTTGTATGCTAATGAATTGACGAATGGCTGACAGCCTTTAGGGAGCTTTAGGATGGAGCTGGTCACCCAGAAGACCTAGACAAGATTAGAGGGTTGGGATTTTCAGCCCTGTCCCAACCCCAACCTCTATCATGCCTACATGATAATCTTTCATAAAAACTCAAATGGAGCTTCTGGCCCCACACGGGACATTCCTGGGGCTCCAAGCCCCCTTCCTCTATGTCTCAAAATATGCATATCTTCATCTGTGTCCTTTGTGATATCCTTTGCAATAAACTGGTAAGCATGTTGCCCTGGGTTCTATAAGCCATCCCAGCACATTAGTGGGACCTGAAGAGGGGTTTGTGGGGACCCCTCTGTGGCTGACTGGTCTTAAGCACAAGTAAAACAACCTGGGCATGGCACTGGTATCTGAAGTACGTGAGAACAGTCTTGAGGACTGAGCCCTGAGTCTGTGGGATGTGATGCTATCTTAGAATAGAATTGGAGTAGGGGATACCTAGCTGATGGCCTCTGCAGAAATGAATGCCTGTTTGCTGTTGGGGAGAAACCCCATGCCTTTTGAAGTCACAGAAGTCTCTTGCACTGGTTGTTGTGGTGTGACAGCAAGAGGTAAAGCAGTTTTCTTTTCCAACAGAACAGACACTGCAGTTCAAGGCAGTCTCCAGACTCTGGGCTTGAGTGTGTCTTAGTTATAATGCTCCAGCACTGTGGAGGTAACTCAGTAACCCACAGCTCACAAGCGTGGCTGACAGATGTGACCACATGAAATCATGATCTCTGAGTAATGGAAGATAACTATCAACAAAATATGCAACGAATAGGGATATTTGCAACACATACAATAAAGGATTTGTGTCTAGAATCTACACAGCGCTCCCACAAATTGAAATGAGGAAAACAAATACCCCAATAGAGAAATGGACTCAGGAAATGAACAAGCAGTTCACAGAAGAAAAGCAAAAATTCAATAAACATGAAAAGATATTCAACCTGACTAGTAATTATAGAAATGCAAATTAAAACTATAATGAGCTATCTTTTTCCATCCCCATCACATTTACAAAATTTAAAAGTCTAACAATAAACAGCACTGTTGGGGTTTGAAGAAACTGACATTCTCATACGCTACCAGTAAAGACAGGCAAATCTGTCTTATTTTGAAATGTACATACCCTCTGACCTCCCAATTCTACTCTAGGGCTTCATTCTACAGAAATACTGATTTCATCGTAGTTTATAAATGGCAATAATTTCATTATCAATGAGAATCTAAATAAATTTTGATTCACTCATAAAATAGAATACATAGCTGACTTCAAAAAGTGGAATAATACAAAATGACCCCCACAAAGCACATTGTTAGCAAAGAAAGTAGTTTTGGTGCCATTTATGCTTTTAAACATTATGTGGCATATGTACATATAAATGTATAAATGCATGAGCAAACTTAGAAGAATATATATTAGAACAGACCATATGACACTACAATGTTTGACAAGCTCCGAGCTATCTAAAAATTGCCTATGTCCTCTGGTTCAAGATAATAATCATTACATCTGAGCAATAGAAAAGGTAATGGAAGGTATATTTAAAAGAGGAACACTTTTTAGGTTTCATTGTATTCTTTGTAACTAGTATGCACTTGGTATCATGAAATAAAATTTTCAATTTTTTTAAAGTGAAAGTCTTCATGTATTTGCTGTGATTAATAATTGCACACCTCATGGTGTGTGTCTATATCACATACAGCATCTAGTGAGCAGAGGCTCGGGAAGCTGCTGATCATCCTCAGGTGCCCACGAAAACCTCCTGCAACAAAGAATTATTGGACCCCAAATGTTCACAGTGTTGAGACTGGGAAATCCTGTTTAACAGACAAAAGATGACAAGGCACACAGATCTAGCAACAGCAGGAAGTCATTACCTCCTCAAGTCTGAATGGATGCCACTCCATGTGAGAATGCACCAAGAAGACAGCTGTCCTGCAAGACAGGGAAAGGGACCCTACCAGGACCCAAATCAGCCACACTAGGTCTTTGACCTCCAGCTTCCAGATGTGTGAGGGATACATTTCTGTTGTTTAAGCCACTCAGTCAATGCTATTTTGTTATAGCAACCAGAGCTGACTAAGACACCAAGGAAGTAGAGATTTGAAATCAGGTAAGCTGTGGACAGGCTGTTTAAGTTCGTAAGAGACAATAAGTCAAGTAAGCAAACTAACCCCAAATGGTAGACACTATCCTTACCTCCATTCAGGGTGTCCCCCAGGTTTGACCTGGAAGCATGATTAGGCCTTGTCACTCCCTAATCCTGGTTCCAACAATCTTGTCAAGTCTGTTAATCATTTAGATTTCACAATTTCCATGATCAACAGCCAATCCAATCATCCAATGGAGATATTAAGTGGATTCAATTCCCACCAAAAGCAAGAGGAACTGACATGTCAGAGAGCCATGACTCCTTATGGTTCTTTTAGAACTTTGAAAATGTCAAAAGTAACTCATCACAGTTTTCATGAACTCCAGGCTAGAAGCCCCTGAAACAGCACCATGCTCTCATTCCAGAGGCCACGGAACTTTGATCAGGTGCCCTGTCAGACTTAGAAGGACTTCCTTCAGAGGTGCAGGGGGATAAAACCTTCTGCCACATGCTGACCAGGTGGTATTATTTATAAAACCTAATTTGTGCATCCCATGTTTAATATTTAGAAGGGTTTTTACTCAAGGATCTTAAGCCTCCTTCAACAGCAATAGATCTGACTAATAGATCTCTCTGGCATTTAGTTAAGTGTCACAGGGTTCTAGGGGAAAAGAGAGCTAAGTGAGCAGAAGCCATATGAGAAGACTTGGTCAAGGCAGTCAATCACTTCCTGATTGACATGTAGCAAGTGTAGGAGGGAAGAAATGCAATTTTCAATGATGGAGAAGAGAGGTGGTATCTTTGAGAAAGCTTCTTTGCATAAGACCTGACCTTCACTTGCCATGAGAGGCAGTGTGGCCTTATGGGAAAGGCAGAGAGTCTGGATTAGCTCTATAATTTACCAGATGTGGGGTTTTTAATTATTCTGCTCCTCGATTCTCTCCCCTTCCTTGGGGGCAGGGGTAATTGTAACTTACCTCATCAGCTCATAGTAAAAGGCACCAATACATATGTATGTACTTAGTAAGTACTTACTGTGTGTTGGCTATTCTTATTACAGTAGGCCAATTGATGTTAGCTAATTGGGGGATTCACTTCCAATTGGCTTGCCAATATCTTTATACAGGTGAGGGTTGCTGGGGTGAAGAGAGTAACTATCTTCTTCCATTTCAGACCAGCTGTGAAGAGGAAAGTTCGAAACCAAAAGTGAGCCCTAGTTCTAACTTCTTAGTTTTGTTTTGTTTTGTTTCGTTTTCAGTGCTGGGGATTGAACCTTGGGCCTTGTGCTTGCAAGGCAAGCTACCAACTGAGCTAAATGTCCAGCCCTTTTTTAAAAAAAGACCTTTATTTTATTTCTTTCTTTATATATTTATGTGATGCTAGGGATTGAATCCAGGGCCTCACGTGCTAAGCAAGTGCTCTACCACTAAGCCACAACCCCAGTTCTCTAGTTCTAACTTCTGCACACCTTCCCCTCTCAAACATACTGCCTCCTCTTTCTCTGTGCTCAACAAATACCTTGCACTTGATGCGGGCAGAAGAGCCAACATAGTTTCATTCTATTTTTTCCCCACTCTCTGGCTGCAACAGCAATTTCATCAAAGAAAATTGTATTGCTGTTACCCATCCCAGCCTTGATATTATACATCTCAATCACTCTGTAGCAAGTAGGGTTAGATCTGACCCAGGCTCTACTCCTTTTTCTTCTTAAAATGGTTTTTCTACCTTGGAGCTACTTCTGTTTCACACCACTATTCCAAATAATAGTGATGATAATAATAAAAATAACCACCACTTACTAAACACTCACCCAAGGAGCTAATCACCCTGTGTGCTAAACACTTCATCTGCAATATCTCATTTAAGTATCACAACAACATCTTCTTGTCCCTCCTTTCATAGCTGATGGAATATAGATAGAATTAAACTGCTTGCCCAAGATCACACAACTAGTAAGTATAGTAATTGGATTTGGTTGCAGGTCTTTATGATTTCACTGTACTCTCTTTTCTCCCAATTCGTGATGTGCTTCTTCAAAGAAGAAGTATTGTGGAATCATTTTGTAAGCAGAAGATTAAGAATTATAACTGTTGAAACTATCAGAAAGAACGACCTTCACCACGACTTCCACGACTTCATATTGTGGAATTATTTCAATGGCAGAATTTTCTCTCCAACCAAAATTTATACAGAAACCCAAAAATCAGGGATGGCTGAGCTGTTTCTCGGGTTATACTGGAGGGAACCAGATTCAAAACAACCTACAAGCAGTGTGGCAGATGCAGATGCAGATGCAGATCAGAGATCAGACCTACATGAAGGCCTTCCCCTGGGCCTGCCTGCATACCTTGGAAGCTTCATATCTAAACTCATTAAGAGACCTCAAACATCTGATCTTGGGGCCTTTCACAAGTGTGAAGAACATCTACACACTCAGCCATCCATATACCCAGCCCCTTAAAACCTCTCTTTTCGCACCCCCTACCTCTGATGAGAAACTGAGGCATGAAGTTAAAAATAAGTGCAATGCTAATGAAATGTGGATGGACTATTGTTGAGAGGTGTTCAAATGTTGATAGAAATATGATTATTTGTATTCATGATTTAAGAAAAAAAACCTTTCCGTTAGCATTAGTGTGGTGTCATATGATTGTCCTGTTTGCAATAGAATCAAAATAAATGAAAAGAAATGTAAGATGACATAATCTGGTCAGACTGGAAAGCCGCTGAAGCAATTTGAAATGCTTAGGTCATACATTCTCTATCAGTCAAGATGGACTATGTTATAGGGAGAAGGGATCTCAGCGGCTAATGGCAAACAACAGTTTATTTCATTTATTTTTTTTTTTCAAGCTGTCACCCTGATTCCAAGAGCCAAGCTGACAGAGCAGGCACAGTCTGGAAGTTTCCTGGTTGCCCTGGTAAAGGGAAAGAAAGTTCCAGAGGTCTCACATCAGGCGTTAAATGCTGCAGTCTAGGAGCACGTGCTTTCACTTACAGTTCATTAGCCAGAACCAGTCTCAGGGGCTCTCCCACCACAATGAAGGTAGGAAGCACCTGGAAGTGGAGCACTGGCCTCAGGGAACAGCACCAAGGACCACCTGGACCTCAGGGTCAAGTCCCTGCATCCATCACTACCTGACTTAGTTACTGAATGTGTGAATCCTGATCTGAACCAACAAAGTACATGTTCTAAAGGTAAATGATCAAACAATGCAGATGTGGTCTGGAAAATAAAAAGGACATGAAAGAAAATATGAGAAATGCTCATGCTTATGTAGTCCATGGTGCATTATTTTTTAAAAATGATCAAAGTTGACTATGAATTTGACTTGTAAAGTATGAAAACATTTTATTCAATGATGTGTTTGATAGTGATGGACACACATATCTACATGATTTATTTGTTTACTGTAATTCACAGGGCAGCTGATGCAATCTTCCAGATAACTCAAAAGGGAAAGTCACCTTTGTGTCTGTTACCTGCACATTTGAGATAAAGTGTTTTTTGAGCCATACTAATTCAGACAGTTGCCTCCAACTCCTCAAAGCCACTCTGGTGGTGGACCCAGGTTATTAAGTAATTTCTTGATGTGACTTGGAGAAGTCAGATGGAATTTAGAACTGGAATAAATCAATGGCTGACGAAACAATGTCCTATTCTTGAGATCAAGTCTCCTAAAAATGTAAGAAGGTTGGAAAAGACTTTTAGATATTGTGAAAGGCCAGTTTCAAATTTTGAAGCTTCAGAACACTAACCTAAAATGAAGCAATGACATAAGAAAGTAAGCAAATTATAATAAATGTTGCCATTTTAAAAAATTAACAGAAAAAAGATTTCTACTTGTGTGTTTTCAATTCACAGGGCATCACCAGCAGTGTGGCAGATGCAAGTCAGACCTACATGATGGCCCTCCCTTGGGCCTGCCTTCATGCCCCTGAAACTTTATGTCTAATCTCATTGAGTGACCTCAAGCACCTGAATTTGGGGCTTTTCATGAGTATGAGGAACATCTGTGTACCCAGTCCATGAGACTCTTCGATTGTGTATTGATTGCTCATCAATGACACTGGGATGAATTGCGTTCACTCTCAGAGCTGAAAGCTCAGCATACTCCTGCCTCCTGGAAACAGGCTCCCTCGACCCCTTGCTTCCTAACCTCAGCCCAATTCAGTGCCTTGAAGAGGGAACTGGGTGGATGCCATTTCCCCCATGGCCTTCCACCTCCAGAGGCTGATAGTCACATGAACTCTGCCTTGTTGGGAGAAGAAGCAGAGTGATTCAAAGGACACACAGGTTGTTAGAAGCACAGGGATGGAAAACTGCTTCTTCAGCGATGCTTTATGTGTCAGAATCTGAGGACAGCTAGAGAAAAATGGCACATTAGGCTGAGAACTTGGGGACATCTGTGACTACTCTGATGGCCTCTCCCACTGCCCACGTAGCTACTCTGTAGCATGCCCCTTCCAATTCCCCAGCTTTCAGTCTTCCCTTGTCACCTGAATTTGATTGTTGTTATATAACCTTGCCTATCCTGACCAAAACAGAAACTTCTTTTTTAAAGCAAAGAATAACTGCCCACACACCAAAAATTCTCACCTGAAAATGTGGGTATAAGAGAAAACACATTTAATTTAATCAAAGGCAAAGGGATAGGGTTCAAATCTTAATGGAAAACCTATTTGCTGCTGCATCTTTTGCAAATATTTAGTCAGATCTAATGAAATGCTGATCTCATAGAATTACTGTGAGAATTATGAAAGAAATCACTTGTAGGAAAAATATAGTCAACTTCTCCCTCCAGCATCCTCCAAAATTGCAAAGACTAAAAAGGACCTGGAAACTTCACTCAGCCACAGCCCATGAACTCCTTGAAATTAACTTCATCTTAGTTTGGAGCTCACCACTTCAATGTGAGTAGAAAAATGAACTAGTTAGAGATGATCTCTATCAAACTTCAGTGACCTCAAGGTTGAGGCCCTTGACTTACTCATCTTCATATTCCAGGAGCTCACCCCATTTCTGGTAAACGGGGGAAAATGTCAAGTGAATTTGTGAGTGTAAAAGGAATCAAAGTCCACTCACAAAGGAGTGCAATCCCATGAGAAAGGCTGTTGTGCAGAGAGTCCGGGGCTTCTGGGATTAATATGAGTCAGAACTGGGAGTAAACAAATGACAGCCACGGGACAGGACAGGGTGAGGTGATCGAGGTCCTGACCCTGCACATGTACAACGCTGAAATTAAGGCTGCCTTACATCATGCATCCTACGGGCCTCACTGTCTCAGCTTACTCCCTGTGCTCAGCAGCCCTGTACATAACCAGGGAGTTCTTGGCAGATGATTCCAACTCAATCAAGATTACTGGGCAATCTTCCATTTACCCAGAATGGCTGGACTACAGAATGTGATGGCTCTTGACTATTCATTGAGTATTGAACAGTGCATGATTTTGCTCACTTTGAGAACTAGAATGATCACTGATGAGAGAGTGAAAAGATCTCTTGTACCCCTCAGCTCTGTTTCTTCACTTTTAAAATATGGCATTTCCTGTTTTTAAATCCCGTATTTTCAGATTGTCAGAATATTAATAATTGAAGCTAGGGAATAGAAACATGGGGGTTATTATATTATTCTGCATTTGGGGTATGTTCAAAATTTTGCATAAGACTTTCAAAAAATATCTACACTTAATATAGTATATCCCTCAATATCCTCAACTGCTGAACAAGTTTTAAAGATGCATGGCTCAAGTGACTGTTAACACATATATTTCCCAAGATTGTTCCAAATCTTCAGATTCACAAATATCTTCAATCCAGGGCAATAAAATAAGTAAATTATGAATTAAATTTTATGTAATCTTTTCAGACCCTAGGTGAGAGTAACCTCAGGAACACCATTGAGGTGCTAGTGGTCCAGCATAAGCACATCTCATATAAATAAATGAAATGTTTGTCTTATCAAAATGACACCTTGAGCTATAGAGATCAGGACATTCAGGTCATTTGCCAAGTGAACGCAGAGAATGCAAAATGTGACCTTTACTTAATGTGAACAAAATGCGACTGTCTTAATTTTTCTACAACTGAAAGTCTGATTTCTATTTCCAGTTCCCTTTATGCCAAAATAGCATGGACAAAATCATAATTTTGGGGGGAGTCTTCCTTTCCCGAGGTGGTATGCATGTTTGGGGAGAGGCTTCAAAAGGTACTATTGTGAAAGGAAGGTATTCCAAATCAGCATCTCTTCAGACCAGCTTCCTCTGAGACATTCCCACTGAGACTCATTTGCCCAAGAAAGCAATCACTGTGTTCCTCACGCCTGCTGCCAAGCCCCACTGAGGCACAGGGAGCAATTCTGTGACTCCTGTAGCATGCTGAGACACGGTGAGACCCAGGAGGCCATGTAGGGCCCCACCTACCTAAACACACCGCATAGGAGTGTTTAGGGCCTGACTTCTTTCCTGGGGTGCTATCTAGGACAGAGAGGCT
Source organism: Glaucomys volans (assembly GCA_020662805.1). Lineage (NCBI taxonomy): Eukaryota > Metazoa > Chordata > Mammalia > Rodentia > Sciuridae > Glaucomys > Glaucomys volans. The sequence goes on from JAJEJO010002700.1 coordinate 184,319, forward strand.
TAAGACCTTTTTACTCTCAGGTTCCCCCAACCTGGAGGTGCCATCAGCTTACAAGTTAGTGACAGGTAGTAGAGAACACACCTCCATGCCCTTTCTCCAAATCCATAACACCCACTCATTCTTGGCTTCCCCTCTATCTCTCTACCACTACCACCTGCCACAACCTTGAATTCAGGGACTCTATTTACAGAAAAAGATTCCTTCCCCTAACTCACCAGGTATTAGTCCAAATCTACTGTTTATGCCTTAAGTACCCTCAAGGCTAGGCTTTTGAAACACAAACCCTTTTTTCTTTTGTTGCAATAACACCAATTCTCCATGGCAATGAATACCTTTGAGTCTGAGCTTGAAACAGGGCAGGGTTATGGGGTTATTGTAATAGCAAATAATAAGAAAACTACAACTCCTGTTAATATTTTAAAATATGATTCTGCCACAAATGTTCTCTGGCTTTATTGCAATTCATGATTTCAAGAGCTTCAGCTCAACTTCAAAGCTCTTCATCCCTTCAACTGTTCCTGCAGGGGTCCTCAAATATGCTTTTGCTGTTCTTCTCTCCAAATAACTGCTAGCTGAAGCCCTGGGTGCTGTTACAAAGCTGCTGCTACAAAGCTGCCTGTGCCTCTTCCTGTGGCTGCCCAAATCTGCAGGACCATCCTGCCAAGTCAGTGCAGGGCTTACTGCATTCTCAATGACCCTGGGATTTTAGAGAAACAGGTCTTTGAGCTTGGTCTCATTGTTTAACTTTCTTGGCCATAAGACCATGAGGCTGGAGCAGGTGGTGACCTCAGTGACAGATGTGGCCTCTGTCCACTAATGGTATTCCACCTTTTCTACTCCAAAACTGGCTTCTATACTCCCTTCTCTAGGTAAGTCCCTTCCTGCTGGCTCCTGGGTTCTGCAGGCTAATAGGCCTCTGGATGGCCACCCCTGAACCCTCTGGACATGCTCACACAGGCTTGAGTCTCAGAATCTAAACAGCCCCGATTCTCAATCTGAGACTCACCTCGTTACCCAAAAATATTGAGACCAAATACTGATCAATATGCACATACATAGTAGCATTTAGGATTTCTTTCACTTTTAGGTGGTAGAGGCTCAAAGGCCAGGACTAAATTACATTATCTCTATTCATGGATACCAGCCTGGTTTCTTTCACCTCTACTCTGAATTTAGAGATCAAGGCGAACGTGTATGAGATCATTCCATGCCCCCAGAGAATGGATGCCTACCCTCTTCCCCCTTACTGGGAATGTGATGGCTTTCTGAGCTCTAGTTCTTCTATTGTTTTCTTGGTTAAATTTGTTGGCAAATAAAAATTTCAAATTTTTTTTTTAACTGTGCACCTGATATATTAGGAAAATAAAATTCTTCTTTATGGTAAACTGAATGACAGCCCCCAAATATGTCTGTGATTTAATCTCTGGGCCCTGGAAATGATTCCTTAAAGGTCTTTGTGGATGTGATTGAATTAGTGTCTTGAGCAGGGATTTTATCCCAGGTTAAGCAGTGGGCCTGATGTAATCACAACAGTCCTTATAAAGAGAAGGTGAAAGGAGTCAGAGTCAGAGGAGAAGATGATGTAAGGACCAAAGTAGAAAGCAGAATGAGCCCCAAGTCAAGGAGTGCCGAGAGCTTCCAGAAGCTGGAAAGAGGGAAAAATGGATTCCAACTTGGAGTTTGTCTCCAGGAGAAAACCACCTGCTGAAAACTTAACTCTAAATATCTGCAGGACTCATTTCCAACTTTAGACTTCTGGAACTGTGAGACTTCAGAAATAGTTAATGTGTAGTAAGTAGTTACAACAGCAATCGGAAACTGACAGATCATCTTTACTCAACGTAGCACCAAATTCAGACCCTGCTTGCCCATGTGTTGTTGGCAGAATGGTAAGCTTTGTACCTGGTGGTGGATACATTAAACCAAGACTCAATAGACCACTTTGAACCTAGCTGCCAGTTTTCTGGCTGAATGATTCAAAACAAGTCACTTAAGCTTTGTAAAATGGAGCTCAATGGCTACTTACAAAGATACTGCAAGGATCCAGTGAGACAATGTAAGCAAAAGGACTCAATGTCCATCAAAACCTTTACATGTACAAGGTATTTTATAGGTAAAAACACAGCAGAGAGTATAAAAAAGATTTTAGCCATTTACATTTCCTGCTTGTTTGGATTTCAGATAAATGGGAGTTTACTGAAACCTGCCTCAGGTTCTCTTTTAAGGAGCTCAGATTTCATCAAAAGCATTGGACTCTGTCTCAAAGGTCCCTTCCGGCTCTCCCACCCTATAATTCTAAATGTCAGCTGGAACGATTCTATGATAGCACCATTAATTCTCTCATGGCAGATAGATAGAGACCAAAAGTCCAGGAAGGAAGCTATAGTTGATCAAGAATGAAGGATGGCTTGGGCCACTGTTCAGACTGAATGAGAGTGTTTTATTCATGCATTCTTTATTCATTTTTCATTACACATACAATCACTGAGTGAATACAATATATGGCAGGGGCTATACCAGGCACTAGGTAAGATGAACAACAGGTGATTGGGTGACAAGAAGAGTTAAAGAAATGAATAAAAACAAGATTCATGACCTTGGTGTCTTTATGCCCAGTACATTGATACCCGGCCCACCACAGTCTCACTATCCCCTGGTCTCACTCTCCTGGGGTCTCCAGTGACATCATAAAACATTGATACTCACATCCCATTGATTTCCAAGGACACACAGAGAGACTCAACCCCTAGGTGAATCACAGAGTTGGGGAGAGGGATCTCTAGGAACACCTCACCTGTGCTCGCCAACATTCTGGGTCTGCTGCTTTCACCTGTAGGGACTCCACCACTCACACACTGTCTGTAGCTGTCAGAGTTACCAGGCAGGGCCCCTCTGTGTCATAGATGTGGTTACACTGGAACCAATCTTCCCTCCAGGACTTTTTTGCAACCTAAATCTTCCCCATAATTCCTCGACTTTCTGACTCCACCCTCCTTACCTGTTTTGTTTAACCACTCACCACCTCCAAGATCCTCCTCCACATTTTTTTTTTTTGGTGGGGGCAGGGGGGTGCCAGGGATTGAAACAGGGGCACTTGACCACTGAGCCACATCCCCAGCCCTATTTTGTATTTTATTTAGAGACAGGGTCAAACTAAGTTGCTCAGTGCCTCACTTTTGCTGAGGCTGGCTTCCAACTCACAGTCCTCCTATCTCAGCCTCCTGAGCCTCTGTGATTATAGGCATGCGCCACCACACCCAGCTCCTCCACGTTCTTACTAAAGAACTCAGCTATTTCTGCTTCCAAAGAAATCCATGCTCATCAAGCACTCTGTATCATCCCTCCTCCCTCTCTTCCTTCATTCTTAGGCTTACTTGATAGTCTATATAATAGGGAAGACAGAGGGGGGATTCAAAGGGAGAGCTTATTGCAGAAGGGATGTTTTTCCACTATCTACTGGCTCAATCCTCCTCGTTTTCTCTCTGTCTATATATGTGTGTGTATATATATATATATATATATATACCTTTATATATATTCCTCTCTTCCCTCCTTCTTTTAAGCCACTGAGCACACTCTCTCTCTTCATCTTCCACAGGGCAGTTGCACATACAACCAAGGCGCACAGGAGACTTAGCTCTCAGTACAGGTGCTTATCAAAGTATTTTCACAGGAAAGACCTTTGAAATTCAGAGAAGGGGCTAAGTCCCACATGCAAAACTTTTCAGGATAAAACAATAAACCAAGTCCATAAAAGTTCTTCCATTTTCCTACCTATAGCATGAGAGCATCCATCTTTTCTGGGTCCCAGAGTCATCTCTGGTGTGAGAACACAACACACCAACGAGCTGAGCGTTATCATTTTCTGCTGCTGTGTTGCTGGGAACTGAGGGTGTGGCAGCCCCCCCACCAGCCCGCACCTGTGCCCTGCAAATAACAATGCACACCCAGCGGGACCCCACTGTCTCCCCAGAGCAGGTGCCTCCTTCCTTTTTTAGAATTCTGAGTGTTTCAAAGTATCAGTCAAGCACCAGATGTCACTAAAGGAGGCTTTATTGGAAACAGTCTGACTTGAAATAATGAGGCTCGGATTGTTGCTATGAGCTGGGAGTGGGGGACGCAAACAGGCTGAGGTGGATTCACCCTGAAGCTAATAAAGCTCATGCTCCAGGGCCTGTCATTTGTGTATGTGTCTTCCAGTGCCCTATCCCTAATTTTGTATTTGTAATCTTATCTTCATTTTCTTAAAGAGAACCCTCAAATTGTTAGGTTTCAGATTCCATAAAACCAACCGCCCCAGTAGACCAGTCTTTGACCCCCATGTGCCACCACCTTGAATATAGACAGGAGCACACCTGCTGTCATGGACCATCCCTTGCAAAATGAGAGACTGTGAAAGCTTGTGGTTGATGTCTATCCCTTCCCTGCCCTTTTACAGCCTTGTATTCGCCGCTCTCCCACTGGATGCACATCACCTCTGATGGGTACATTCCACTGCCCACTAACTTCCCTGCACCTTACTGTCTAATCCAGTGGTCTGAAAACCATGACCAGTGGGCCAAATCCAACCCATCACTTATTTTTGTAAATTAAGTTTTATTGGAATAAAGCACCACTCAGTTCCTTCATGTATGTCTCATGTCTTTTTTCATGAGGCAGAACTGAGTGGTTGCAACAGAGGAGAAACTTCCCTGAAGCCTGAAGTATCTCCTTTTCGAGGCCCTTTGCAGAAGTTTGCCAATCTCTAATTGTTTCCCTGTTCCCCTGATCACTTCATACTGAACATTTATTCGATCACTCAAAGATCAGGTGAAAAAATAAACCAACCCTTGCCCTTTCCCATTCTTCCCACTGCACTTAAAACAAAACCCAGCACCTCACCAGGCCCTATAGACTGTTCATGTTCAACACTGCCTGACTCCTTGGTCTCGTCTACCTCTTGCCCTTTCACTCACGGAGCCACACTCTTTCTTTCTGATCTGCAGACACTAAGTGGATGCCAGATGCCAGGTCTTTGCAAGGGTTGTTCACTCTGCCTGGGAACCCTTGCCTTAGACTCACCAGCCTGGGGTCTTGAGGCAAAAGTTTATTTTCCCTGAGAGGCTTTCTGTGACCACTCACCAAATGCTGTTTCCTTCTTTCTCTCACTTTGATTTACTTGTGCTGTTTCTTTTAAAAAAAAAAAAAAATAGTTCTCACAGTTACCTGATTTGTTTATTTACTTTTGTACCATCAACTGATTACAGCATAAGCCCCCCAGGAATAGGTTCTGGTCTGTCTTATTCAATATTGGAAAGTGCCTGCAACAGTACCAGGCATATAGTATCAGGCACTCAAGAAATAACCGCTGAGCAAATGAATGAGCAGAATGGTTGTACTTTAATAGAGTGATCCTAAAAACTGAAAAGTAATAACCATTGATGGAGAGATTTCAGAATTGTACACTGCAGAAAGATCAATCACAGAGGCAATCAGATTCTTTTTCTGAGAGCTATGAGGATACAGATTTCAGGGTTAATCTATGACCAGGACACCACCAAAGGCTGAGCTGGATTTAATGCAAGCCACAGCTTAGCACTCTCATCACTAGAGAAAGAAAACTCACATTAGGGTTCGAACTGCACCAGGGAACCTATCTGTGTATCACCATGACATATTTCAGTAGATAGCCTTGGACACTGAAGCAATAACCAGAGGCAAAGGCCTTCACCTGAAATAAGCGTCTCCAATTTCTCACACCGCTCTGACACTACCTAGTGAGATTTTTGAAATCTCTTCCTGCTGTGGTTCCTACTCATGCCAGCATCACTCAATTCACTCTGACAAGCTCAGAACATTCTCTGTGTGCCCCACTTTCACAGCTTCCTTACTCTCCCCGCCTATATTGGGAATGCCCTCCTCACACCTCCCATCATTACCACTTGCCAAGGCCTGCCCACCCTCAAGGCTGTACCCAACCCCCACCTCTACCACCCAAGAGACCCCAAGGATCCCAGACACAGCATTTGCTTTTTTCCTGAGACACTGTGGTACTTTCTACGTTAGTAGTTACCTATTGCTCTACTTCAAAACTGAGACACTTAAAACAACCACCATTTTATTGTCTCTCATGGTTCTGCAGATCAGGAATCTGTGCAGGGCTCTGCTTTGTAGTTTTCCTGCTTAACATAATAAGAACTGGAGTCTTTAGGTGGAATTCATCTGGTGAGTGAGAAAGTGTGGTCCATGGCAGTTCAGTTGGTGTTTGGCATCTTGGTAGAAATGGTGGAAATCTGGGCTTAATCCAGTTTTCATCTAGACACCTACGATGGCCTCTAGAACATGCAGGTGGGGAGTCAGACTTCCTTTGCAGCAACTTGGAGCTCCTAGAAAGAGTTCTGAGAGACACAAAGTGGAAGCATCTTGGGTTGCAATTTCCTCTCTGAATATGAAAATGTTCATTAATGAGATGGTTTCCCAGGTGGCCTCTAGCCCCAAGAGCCACACACTTCAACACTGTCTCAGAGTGTGTGTACTAAGCAATTAATCCCTTCTCTACTTGGAAAGTGGAGGATTACTAGGAATCTCAGAAAAATTGTGATGGAATATTTTAAAAGCTATTTGTCGAAAAAGCTAAGAGCTATGAACCAGCCTATAGAATAGAATTGCAAATTCACTGTGCTGGTAAAAATTAATGAAAAAATAAAACAAGCTTCTTTTTGTTTTTTTAACTGACCCACTCTTCCATATTCCTAACCTATCTCCCAGTCCTGTTAGATAGTGGGAATATAGAGTAAGGATGGGGACAGAATATGATAATTACTTGGGTCGCCGTATTCACATGATAATTTTGAACAAATAATCAGTTAATTTAAACTCTTGAAACAGCTGTTTCTCCCCTCTTCTTCACATTTTTCAAGATGACTTCAAGGTGGAAGTGAAAGCTTCAGAGCATTTCTAACACCTGAGGGAGTGGGGATATGGGGGCTGAGGTAAGAAGAGGCAGCATCTCTGGTACTGTTCCTCTTGCAGACCTGGCATGAGATGGCATGTCCACCCAATCTCAGTACTGGCGATGGCTAAGGATGGTCCTCTTTGGCCTTAAGGCATGAAATAGATTGCTCTGATGCTCATGACTGGCCTTGCCATTGAATTTCAAGACTATTTCTACCCCAGGCCAGTTGACCCTCCTCTAAGCATCTCTGCGACTTCTCACCAGGGAACACAGCAAGCTTCAGACCTTTCATTCAATACCCAAATGACTCAGCAGAGCAGAGAGAGGTTCGCCCTCTCCTAGGGCTGTATCATCTCTTTCCTGCAGGTTTCTTCCTAGAGACCTGATGTCCTCACCAGGCCACATTTGGGAAAAGGGCCATTCACAAAGAATACAGGGTAAAAGTTGTAAAACACAGAGGTTCTAGTGTGGGCAGCAGGTCACCAACCTCAGTATTTAATTCACTCAAGATTCCTCCCAAAAGAGAGAAGCCATGAACACATACATCTGCCTCTTTGACTCTTCCCTGAATCCTACCTCCTTCTTCCCTCAATTCCTAAAACCCCAAGAGGCCAGATTTCCCCCTGCCTTTCATGCAGAACCCAAACTTCCTCTACATTACATCCAAACTTTACTCAGAATAGAGCTAGTCCACTAGCTCTGCCTCTTGACATGCTCATAGAAGTTCAAGGAACTCAGCAATTAATTTCTTCTCACCAAAGCCTACCTTTGAAGATTACAAACTTGTTAGTGACTCAAAAACCCTATCTATTAGTCAAAGATGAGAAATAACCCCATTGTTACATATAATTTTCTTCCACCTTTCCCTAGAGACCTCAAATCCATAGCTTCAGTGAGTGGGGAACTTCTGGGCAACAATCATTCTGGAACATAGAATACTTCAGGAATTTTATTTTAAATGATTTCCCCCCATGTGCATGTTTTTTTCAAATATGGTTTTCATGTCTTTATAAATAGTAGTATTGCAGGGCTCTCAGGGGTTAAGGGGAAAAAAGTCTTCTCTTTGTTATGCTTACACAGAATTTTCTTCCTATTACCTTATCCCAGGATCAATTTTCCCAAAACTTGGGTTTTTACTTAACACTCTACAAAGAAAGGGAATGTTGTCACACTCTACAAAGAAAGGGAATGTTGTCCTCATAGAAATGATTATCTCTGCCACGAACATGTTCTTGGGGACACTTCAAATGTTGGGTTCCAGGTGAATCAATTCAAGGATTAAGTGTCATATTTTACCCTTTCAAGACTGTGGTAAAATCCTACATTCATTCTACTCTTAGTTGTGACAAAGCCACTGTTTGATTTAGAGGTGTCACTTCTGCTTCTTCATCTGAAAGAAGGCTGAAGATCTCAGCAGATCATCAGGATATTGACTGGCACCTGGTGTCTATTGACACAGGTGATTCACATGGTCCCCACTTTAATTCACTAGAGCCTATTCATTCTTTTATACTCAAATCCCATTTCCCTTCTAGAAATCCTTCCAATCATCCTCCTTACCATCGTTCTTGACTCCCTCTTATTCCCCACAATTCCCTGCATGCAATCTACTGTATGCTTACCACACAGTATAATAACAATCTGTTTAGAAGGGGCAAGCTTTATGTCTCTATTCCAGGAATCTAGCACAGTATTTGGTTAGAGTAGGGCTTTCAACACATACTCAATGAATTCATTATTTTACCTAAGTCTGATAGTCATTTCTGTAAACACTTTTAATCTCCAGGAGGATCCCGTGTTCACACTCACACCCTGAAGAAGCAGCCCAGCATGTTTTGGAAAAAGTATTTAAGACTTCTTTGCAAAGACTCATCTTTAGGGCACAGAACCATTTGGGGGCCCACAAAATGGAGGAACATCACGATCATTTCTTATAGTTCATGCAAAAACTAATAAGTTGGCTCATAGTTTGATAAAACATAATGATAGACTTTCATCTTCAAGACTCAAGGGTAAAGAGGAAAATTTGCAAGTACCTTTCTGGAAATTCATCCTGGCAAGTGTCAAGCTTCCTATGCGTAGGTTTATTGGCAAACATTCAGCTTTCATATTCAGTATAATTAGAAATTGGGCAGCTTCCTCAAGTCTAATGATCTCTTTGAAGATCCTGCTGGTGATTCTTTGATTTTTGTTGTTATTGTTGCTCTATTTGCATCATCTGAATGTATGGGTAATAACTCTTGTGTCATTAGTTGTTCTCATAAAAACTAGGGTTTTCTTGACTATCAGAGACGTATTTGAAGTTAAGATTCCTTGCAGAGATATTTGTTGATAAAGAATGTTCTATGGATCCTTAGAATTTGCCCTTTTCTCTTCACCAAGTTGTGCTTATTTTAGGGTTACAAGGGCTTTGTTCAAAGGTGACTGTAGGTACTCTTCATTTAGGAATCCATAACCTCTTGTTGAATGTTTGAATTCTCTAACTTAACAGACATTTATCAATCCTTTCATTGAAAGTAAAGGACATAAGATATGACTTTTCCTAGTGTTTTGGCCTTTGGATGGCTCAATCGATCCTGTCAGAGTGTTTTAACAGCTCAATAGCCAATAACCCTGTGACCTGCTCTGGGCAAACCTCTTTGGCGGGGGGTGGGGTGGTTTACCATGGTGGTGAAAGGGAGTGACCCTCCTGGACAAAGGAGAACTCTCTTCTTTTTGTGTGGGGGAAAGAGAGAAGGAATAAATAGAATACAAGTATATGAAGATTGCTCTTGGAGATTATATATTTTTCTTTGTCTTCATAGATGAAAAATAATAAAATTATGTTTCCTTCAGAGAATCTATTGACAGAAGATTTCATTTTGTAATTTAAAAGGATCAAAGATCTTCTCTGATTTTTTTTAATGTCTCATATTCACCCCGCCAACCCACACATGTATTTTTTTATTTAAGTTTTATTTTTCTGATGCAGCCTTGAGATTACCCTGGCTCAAACCTTCCAGGAAATTAGAAAAATGTGTCTGTGAACAGTGATCACTCCCAGAAGGTCCTGCTCAGGGTCCATTACAGCAGTAAGACTCAGGAGCCCCAGGACTGAGCTATCTCAGCAAGGTACCATAGAGCAGGCCTAAGATGGTTATAGTTAGGCTCCTTCAAAAGACTGCCAGTGAGTTATGTTTTTAGTATGTAGCCAAGGTCATGAGCACACTGATTCAGCATATGTACCCAAGGTCATAAATATTTGCTTGTGAGCATGAGTTCATTTATGTAACCTGTTGGCAATGGGCCTTCCTTGTTTGATCTACATATATAAAAAAGGTCTGTGGAAAGACCTGGGCTCTGAATAAAGAATGTCTACTATCCCAACTGTGCCTCATAACTTCTTCCACCCTCTGGGATCCCCAATCTGATTCCCAGAGTCTGAGCCTCAACCTGACAGCACACACATCAGCCATTGTTGAGCACATCTCATTTGACACTCTTCAGTGACCCAGGTAATCCTCACAACAGCACACTGAGGTCTGGGTCATGAGCCCCATTTGGTAGATGACAAAGACGAGGCCCAGGGAACTTTTCTGAATGCATGTATTTAACTAGAGGCAGAGACCAGATTTGAATTCATGTCTCTTAATCTTCTCTAAACTCTTTAAGGTGGCATACAAAATAAACCCTTAATTCCCAGCCTAAAATAATTTTGTCTAAATTAATTCCTGTTAGTGAGCCTCTGGGACTCACAGAAGTATCCTGGGTCAAGTCCTGTGAGGATCTGAGGTCACATGTGCCCCTCAGGCCCAGCTTCCTCTCCCCTTAGCCTACTTCATCCTTCCATATTTCCCCAAGAGATAAAATGTTACTAAATCCTACTAATATATTAATAATTAATATTAAGTTAACATCAATTGATATTAAGTCACTATTAGTAATTAGTACTTATTAGTCAAATTGCAGTGGGCAGTTGAGTTGAATCATTGGCTAGAAACCTGTGGTCACAGTCTCTCTGAGTCACTGGTTTCAGCAAGTGGTGATTTTGCCCGCCTGGGAGTCATTTAACACAGTCTGGAAACACTCTTGGTTGTCACACTTTCAGAGGGTGCTGGGGTAAATAATAGGTAGAGGTCAGGGAGATGCTAGTCATCCCACAGGGCACAAGACAGCTCCCCACAATCAAGAATTATCTGGCTTCAAATGTCGATACTCTGCAGTTGAACAACTCTGGTCTACTCAAACCATAGAGGTTGTCTCACCCAGTTGTGAGATCAGTCCCAAACCCTATGACGGATGTCATCTTATATTTTGCCTTTAGGCTGAGTAATTGGAGCCTGAGCCCCATTTTGTGTTTACTTCTTGAAGAATGTGCTAGATTGTGGGAGCCTTGTTCTCAGAAGGAGAGCAGAAGGAGAGGCAGTGGGTCTCCATCAAGGGAGCAAATGCTGAAGGCCCAGATTGCCACTGAGGAGGGTAAGCACAGTAGGCTAAACAAGTGGGCCCAGTGGGAGTGCTGGGTTAGCAGTGCCAGTGTCCCAGGGGGTGAGGGCAGAGTCATGAATGGGGGAGAAAGACTGGAGATGCCAGTACGTGTGAACAGGGGCCAGGACATCCTGCCCTGCCCTTTGTGTAAACAGTTACACTGTGCCTCTTCAGCCAGCGGCACCTGCCCCTAAAAAGACTGCCACCACTCCAAGGAGCTGGTATGTTAAGACTGACATGCTTTTTTTCTGCTAAGTTGTTCTCTTGTGTTCTTGGGGGAAAAAAAAAAAAAAACCCTTCACTTTTTTGTTTTTCCTTCAGTCCCTTTTTTCTTGACTTTCTGAGAAAACTTGAAGTGACCTGGTATTCTCACTTATTAGTCTTTAGTCTATTAACTGGCGGCACCGTGAGGATAGATATTGTCCTTTTCATAAAACAAGGACTTGGTATATAGCAGATGTTTAGAATGTGTCTGTGGGAATAAAGGGTTTTCTAAGACGTAGGGGATAGCACAAAAGGGTCTAACATTTCCATGCTTACTGGTCTACCCTCTTAAAGTCACAAATGCGCATTAACAAAATGTCAGTTATCTTAATGAGGACAACTTGAACACAGGTGTGGCAGCCCAGTTGCTTTGAGTCCACACATGTCCTAGTAGATTTGAGTCCACACATGTACTTCCTGACATGTATTAGTCGGTGCCTTAGGTGCTCTAAGGGATATACACATAAATATATCATGATTTCTACATCAATGATGTTAAATTCAGTGGGAAAAAAACAATCTGCAAGGAGTTAGCTGAGGCAAAAAAAAAAAAAATTATGGCACATGCTGAAACAGGCTACCACCAAAGAGTGAAAAGAGTGCAGAAGAGAGATACACTTAGAAATTTTGTTTTAGCAAGGAGAGCTATAAAGGGGATGGTATGACACTGATTGTTGTCCTGATAGACCACACTCTCTAGGCATGAGTAGGAGTCACATTACACCTGTTGTCATATGCCTTTTCCATTATTAACTTTTTAATGTGAATGTAAGTCACTGACAGAAAAGTACATGATTAATAAATATATAGCTCAGTGAACTATCACAAAATGAGCACTTGTTAAGAAATGGAGCAATATCCTCTTCCAGCAGCCTCTTTGATTTTCCAGCATTACATCTCCAGCTCCATAAGGGTCACCAGTCCACTGTTGTGCTGATTTGGAATCTTGTAAAGATGTAATTTGTTGGTATATGTCCACTGGTGCTTTGCCCAGTGACTTAAAATTATCTTTGTGAGAATCACCCTTTTTTCTTCCCACGTAGCTATAGTTGATTCATTTTTGTTGCTGTACAGAATTCCATAACATGAATATACTACTACTTATCCTCTTCTACTCTTGATGATATGTGAGCTGTTTCAAGTTTTTTGCAACTACAAATGTTCCTGCTATGAATATTCTTGTGTCTGGTGAGCAGGTGTGTGTATTTCTCCACTGGAATTACATTTGTAAATGGAGTCAAATTCCATGAACCTTGCAAAGACTGAGCATATACAAATGTCTTCATCTATTCTTAATTTGGGATAAAATCTTTTCACCTGAGTTGGTAACTGAGGGAGGGGTGAAATGATTCCAGACCAAGAGTGGTGATAAAGTGTGTACCTGAGTGAGATTAGTGCACTATGAAAACACATAACAAGCTATGAGATGCGGTGCACACAGTCAGAGAAAATGCCTTCTGTCACTTCATGGAACCTCCTTAGGGGGTGGAAGTGGTCCAAACAGCAGCAACTCCACGCTCCAACCTTGCTCCCATCCTAACCTCGGACTTCAGCCAAGCTGAAGCTGTGTGCTCTGGCAAGACTTTGTAAGTTAAATCAGGTTTCGTTCCTGATTTATTAGGATTTTGCCAAATTGCTAATACCATTATTCTACCCCATCCATTTCATCAGCAGCAGTTTAAACTCAGTTGTCTTGAATCAGTCACAAACAGTCCCAAAGGTTTATTTGGCCTTATATTTCCTAACACAATTTATAGCATTCAAATATTGAGTTAGATTTCAGGATGGCATTCATCAAGCCTACTATAATATGCCCTTGGCTTTTTTCTCATCATCCCTGTCATCTATCTTGGCAGTAAAAGTGCTGCTGCTTTTACCTCTGTTCCATATGATCAGATAAAACCACTTTTCCCCTTTCCTAGTCTTAGATTTCAGCAGGGCCTAAGAACTCATCTACATAAGTGGCTTAAATCTCTCATTCCTTCTATAAAGCTTTATAAGACACTCACCTCTTCCATACATTTGTCCCCGGGGATGGGCCCCAAATTTGGCTGTTTTATCTTTCCAAATGCAGGAATTGCTTGAAAAAGGTATGTTATCTTTGTCTAAGCAAAGATTATGTTTCCTGAACCTCCAAGCATGCATATGTTCATGGGACAAAGGGCTGAAACACTATCATCTCATTGAAAAAAATGGAAAAAAAAATCTCATTTATAGGGTTCATTGCATAGAGTGGGATCCTCTCTAACAGTGAGGATCCCCTGCATTCCAGACTGCAGGCAGAGTTCTCAGGCATAACAGATATGGATGCTCTGTCCTAAGCTCTAAGAGTCTCTAAGAGATCAGAGTAAGATCATCCAGTCTAAGCCCACTTATTTTATAACTGGAGCATCTTAGATCTATAGTAACTGCAACACAGAAAACTTATCATCCTAATAAGTTCAGGTAAATGTGCCCTATGGGTATTTTTTTGCATTAGTCATTCCCTGTGTCACAAAAACTCACATTGTGCAAACTCCAAGAGGATAAAAGCACAGGTCCTGAATATAGGTAAGCCTGAATTTGCACACTATATTGGATATTCAGCCTGAGTACTTTTCTCCCCTTTGAAATGGGGTACAACAACACTGACTGCCAAGAAAATCAGGGAGTACCCATTGCACAGGAAACATCACAGAGTTCAGGAAATGGCATCAAAATAGTAATTCTGGAGAGCCAGGGAACAACATGGGCATTGATTTGGAAGGTAGGTGGAGCCTGAGGACACATGGGGAAACTGGTGGGAAGCAGGAGCTGATCTGGCGGTCTACCAACACCGGGGGTAGGATTGCAGGGACAATTTTGAACACCAACTACCTCAGCCAGTCAAGTCATTGCCGCTCAGGCAATTCAACTTCCTGAAGTTCTCTACATCCTGCCTGGTGTCACCCTTCTCATTCTTGCTTCTCCCTTGCAGAGGGGAAGGGCAGAGAAAGAGAAGACAACAAAGAAGCAAGTCATTGGCTTCCTGTTACAGTGAGGAGGAAGTTAGATCACGCCAAACGAGCCTCCCCTCTTCTTTTTGTTTGTTCTTTTTAGATATAGATGGCAGTAGATTATATCTGACATATTACATATGCCTGGAGTGTTTCTTATTCTAGTTAGGATCCTGCTCTTGTGGTCCTACATGATGTAGAGATTCACAGTGCTGTATTCATAGGAGCCCCCTCTCTTCTTTGTTACACTGCTGTATAATGTGTACTTATGTCATTGAGTGCTTCTCCAAACCAGAAGTCCTGTAGTTCTTTATATCAGCCTGTACTCCTGGCACACTGCTGGGCACAAAAATAGGCATCCCAAAAAATCATTTGTCAAGTCATGAATGAGGTTGGAAGGCAATTGAGAGAAAAACTCCCTCATTTTTCCATTGAGAAAATAGAATGAGGAAAGAAACCAGAGAAATATAACAGATAATCAGCCTTCCTTATATTTGGGGGTCAGAGTGGGAATAAGCATCTCAAAAGAGCCAACCTCAATCTGCATTCTTTCCTCCTAACCCAGCTTATGTCTCTCTGTTCTGAATGACCGGAAGAGCAGCCCAATATTCCTATCTGCACTCAACCTCCTTGCCTGCATTGTTGGATGGATCCACAGTCCCATCAGAGAACCATTTCCTCTTCTTTGAATCTTTTATATGGCCTTTGTTCTCCTGTTAGGCCAGTTCCCAGCTAAAGTTGAATTTCCAGTTTGGAAATGAACACATGATCATGTGATTGAAAACATTCTTGCTAGTAGAACTGGAAAAGTCTGTCTTTAGAAATATATAGCTGCAGCTGAGACCCAAACCTTGATTTACCAGCAGAGAATAGTAGAGAGAGAAAAAAAATTCTATATTAAGGTTTAGTGATCCCAAACTCAGACAACTGTCACCAAAGCCAGGCAAGTTAATGCCATTGTCTGCAACAGCTGGGATTCCACAAATACCACTGTGCCTCATCAGCAGCACTGTGTCTCCAAAGCCATGTTGGTTTTGCAAGACTGCCTGCTACTTGGCACCATTTCAACGTGTGGATATTTCCATTCAGGATTTTCCCATCTGGCAGCTGCCCAGGCAGTCATGCCCTGGTGTGCTGGTAGTGTTCTTACAAGGGGATCAGGCCACTGGGAATGTGACACCTGCCTGTGGGCTATGTGGGAAATAGCAAGGCAAAGCAAAAGGACACAGGGCATGGCTGCAAGGAAATAAATTAACATGCTGCATGCTGTTGGTGTAGCCAGGTGACAGAAGCCCATCTGGATATAATCCACTCCTTGGAAGCAGAGTCAGAGATCTAAGAAGTAACAGATGCACAGATGTAATAATTTTTATTCCACATCAGTGGATTTGCAAAGTTTGGGTTCTCCATAGTGCCCCATATTTGGGATATTCAACCAACTAATAACATCTTTTCAGGGACACCACACACCTCACTGTGATTCCCTAGGCTCCTAAGCCAATCAGTTCAATCACATTCCTGTCTCCAGGAGATGGAGAATCAGAAATCAGAGATGCTGTCTTCATCCTGGTAACTTCTACTGCATAGCTTAATGAAACTGGGGGGAAGAAGAGTGTGTGGTGGAAGGCTTTCATTTTCTTTCTTAGCTAAAAATGATTATTCCTTCTCAACACAAATAGCATTCTGATTTATGTTTCATATTTTTCATAGCTGGCTTCATATACTGTTGACAATTCTAATATATGTGAGGCATTTATTCCCCTGTCTACAGAGAGTTGAAGGGGAGAGGGTGAAGCTCCTTCCTGTGCCCTTTGGAAGCCAAGTAGATGGTGCCTAGGAAGGTTTTGCCTTTTGTAAGTGCTCAATAAATCTTTGCTAGGTTGGAATAAAAACTAAATACAGGCATGGAGGGAAAAGGGCAGGGACTAGGTGGAAACTGAACACAGTTGTTCCCATTGCCCACAAGAATACCCCAACCCCACACAGGAGGAATTAGAGGTCAGCTGAAATGGACTGCTCATCAGAGTAAAATGCTGCCAGAATGAGCCCAGGTCCTTTGCCTATGGCATTCAGCCCCCAATAGAAAGCATTCTCTAAGGAGACATTGGTGAAGTGGAAAGTTTTGCTATTTACTAGTTGCATAGTCCAGAGCAAATTATGCCATCTTCCTAAGCCTCAGTTTCCTCATCTGTGCCATTGCAATGATAATGATATCTCTAGTGGTATGGGGTGTGTCGGGGGTCAGTTCTCACTGGTTTGCAAGAGCCAATCTTCAGTCTCTCTCCCCAACTTTGGGTTCAGTGACTTCACCCAGAGAAGTCAAAAATGGCCAGGTGGGATTGTTTACACCATGGAAATTGACAAATGGTACAAGTCAGAGCACGTTTTGGTTTTTGAGCACCAACTAACTGTTAAAAATTATTAGATATTTTATATAAATGTTTTGTGTCTTACACACAGTAGGTGCTTGAGAATTGCAAAGTATTGCCATATTTCACAGACTCTAGGACTTTTGTTTTTCCATTTTCATATCTATTAAATCAGGATGTGGCTTATAATCAATAACACCTTATAATTATAATTGGGAGTATGTTTATTCAGTGGCTCACAAAATAATGGCTCATGCTACAATCAATGAAGTGTTAAGAGTCAATGAAACATTACTATCATTATTATCATCACCAACATTATTGTACTAGGCCTTTTATAACTGTCCATGTTAATTATCCTCAAAATGTGGAGAAAACACACTGAAGTCCCACCAATCCTGTAGCAGTATCCAGTTGATTCCAGAGGTACCTTTGCAGGGGGTAAAACCTCCTTGTCTTCATCACTACCTACACTTGGCAGTACTAACCACCCTTCTCCCCAAATCCTCCAGCTAAGCCCCTCTCAAGAATGGTCTTAGCATGCTTGACTCTCATCTGTGAATGTGACCCCATCCCCTCCACCAACAACCCAATGGCTCAGTAGGCAAGGATCCACAGCCTGCAGGAGGGGGGCTGGGCTTTCCAGACCCTGAAATCATGCATGCAGGCTGCTCTTTGCAAAGTTGCTAGCTTTACAAGGTCTTTCCTGTCTGTGGATCTGATGGCCTGGGGGGTGACACAGAGCCGAGACTCAGGACACATTTGTTAAATAAACCAATGAGTGATTAAATGAATAACAATAATAAAGATATGCCAAATATGAAAATGTTAATATATGAAATGATCAAGTGTTATTTAGAATGTAGTAAACGGTACTCAAATATCTGCCTGATGGAATGTAAATTGCTTTAGCTCTCTTAAAGGACAATTTGCCAGTGTACATTAAAATTTAATACATGCCTACTATGCTGCTTGCTTCAGAGAAACATTCATACCCAGGCACAAACTAGAGAGCACACGGATCAGTGTGGCTGTGTCCTCTCTAGTGGAAAAACACTATAAGCAGCCTAAATAGCTACTAATAAAGGAGGGTTAAATTCACACTGCTGCCCGTAGCCATTTTATATGCAGCGGTGAGGAAGAATGAGGCCAATCTGCACACACCGACAAGAAAACAAATATTAGCTTGAGAAAAATTCAGTAACATAATGATGTTTAGATCTTTAAAATATGAAACAAAACCTTTTTCGTGTATTTTCATACGGGAGCCAAAATGCATAAGAAAATGTAATAACAGTTACTTTGTGGGTGAGAGGGTAAGGAGAGCACATGGTCAAGGTGAACTTCAGCTTTATTTTTCTGCATAGATCATAAGTTTTATAACTAAAGTGTATTTGTGTAGTAGTTGTATAATTAAATTTTTTTAATTAAAAGGGAAGCGCAGCTAATGAATGATCGGGGAAGCAGTGGATGTGCGCCTGTGCACTCTCTCCCCAGGAAGGGTGCTCACAGGTCTGAGCTGTGAGCAGCCAAGCAGAGCAGTGCAGAGCTGCTTAGGGAAGCTGCTCCACCCTCTCCGCTCTGGAAGATTACCAGCCAAGATAAGATGGCAGAAGCTCCCCACTGCTGTTCTGGTGGACAGTCACCTCCAGGGCTGACTGGCAGGAACACATGACTGATGGGAAACGGTGGCTGAAGAGGCTCTGCCTTCCTCATCCTTCTCACTTTGATGCCAAATGAGGTGGGAGCAAGGAAACAAGGGAAAGGTGGAGGGAGAGGATACTGTAGTAATCCAAGACAGACATGCCCACCTCGTAACAGTGCCTTTCCATAGCTGAGAGTTCAGGGGATCGGATGGCTTCTCCCCTTTCCTTCCTCCCTTCTACCTGGAGCAAGGTGATCTGTCTGGACTGGCATCAACCTCCAACCCTCCTCCCACCATAGTCATAGAACTAATGGTACCTCCCAAAGTAACCTTGGTCACCCCTTGCTAGAAAGTTAGGAATGAAACAGGATCTGGGGGGAAAAAATAATCACAATATACATGGAAGTATTGAATGGGATTGCACCACCTTGCTTGGTCTCCACCTGTCCATCCTTTCACCCAGCCAATCATATTTATTTACCACCAACTACGTACATACCAGTACTACAGGGTGCCTGGTTTTTAAGAGTGGAGAGTTTCAAAGAAGACTATAAGGAAGTAACGTGAAGAATAAATTTGGGAGTATGAATGAAAGCGGGAAAAAGTTGAGGGGGGAAACATGCAAGCTGTTTCAGGCTAAAGGGGAACATGGGCTGCTTGCTACACAGTGTAGCAACTCAATTCCACTGTCCTCACAGAGGGAAAAAGAAAGTGTGGGAAGCAACTCTAGATGTAGAGAGGAAGCAATGCAATAGAGTCCCTGTAGGATGCGGGATGGCTTTTTACAAAGCACAGGAGCATCATTTTGAAGGATTTTTATGCTTCCTAATGAAATACCAATAAAAGCCATGGAGACACAAATGTAGTTAAGTGATTCAAGGCTGAAAACTGAATTCCTGGCAAAGAGAAGCTTGATGAAGAGGGAGCTGGTGATTTTCACCTGCAAGCTGTGGGCCACTGAGCAGTTTGCTGCGCTCAGGAGAGACTCCACCAAGCTGAAAGTCAGGAACCAGGTTCCCCTAAACCAGACTGTTTGAGCCCTCTATTTCCTTGGCCAGCCTTTGCAATTTTAATTAATACATCAGCTCCAACAGCTCTCCCATGCTCAAAAAAGCAACTGCAGACTCTAACTTTCTTTCAAATGCCTTGCCACTTTCACTCCAGACAGGGCCAACATAAAAGCCCAGAGATAAATCAAATTGCCTGTCAGAATATCAGGTAGGCTGGGACTGCTGGGGGAAAGGAGCCTGCTGAGGACTTCAAGCGCTCTAACTTTGGCAAAAAACATGTGAAATGATTCCTGAAGAGACCAGGTGGGTGCTCTGCAGGTAGCCAGGTAGGCACTCCACATTCTAGGCCCTGATTCATCATTACAATTGTGAGTGGTATGTTCACAAGACATTTGTTGTTGATATTCAGAAAGTAAGCTGATCAGTCACTTCATTACACTGTTAACTGATCACACAGGGAAAGTTCACTGGGCAGCTACTATGTGTCCTTAGGGTTAGTACTCAAGGATAGAATGAGGAGGGAGATGGCTACAAAGAGGACCAAAGAGAATTCAAGGCATGCTGACTCTCCATAGGATACAGCACAGAGAGAGTGGTGATTAGGCAAAGAGCAGAAGCCCCACTCTGAGGCTCACCAGCTTTGTCTTTTGTCCTTATGCTTCAGTTTCCTTTTCTGTAAAATGGGATAAATGCTATCTTCTACTTCATTGGGTGGTTAAGATTAAATAAGAAAGAACTAAAAGAGATAAAGCATTTAGCTGAAAGGAAATTAGGCATAACAAGGACAAAAAAGTAAACTGCCGGACATTTTTAAAATAAGTGACACCCAAGGAAACAGGAGGAGCCTAAGAGGTTCCAGGCACTTGTAGAATAAGCACAGTGTCAATTTGGGATTTGTACACCTTCCAAAGGCAATACAAGTGAATTTTAGGTTCCTTTAATTCTATATTGGTTCAATTCTACAAGGTTAGAACTTGTAATTTTCAAGTATTTAAATTATGGAAATCACTTTTTGCAGAAACAAAATAAAAAAAATTAGGATATGAAAAACAGAAGCATTCTATTCAGAATGTAAATTAAGCCTTTTAAGAGGTAGATTTTCCAGGATAATTGTTTTGCAAGGACTCTAGGCCAATCACTCTTTAACCCAAGTCACCTGGCTGCCAAAGAATCAGGGTCACATCTAAACTGAGGCCAAAATTACAGTGCTTCTGTATCCATAGACACACAAGCAATTGCTAGTGCTTCTTGTTGCACGTATTGCTGGAAGGTTCTGAGTTGTCTCCATATGGTCATGGAGACAGGGACTAGGGTTGCCATGCTCCCCTATCCCTATTTCCTTTCCCACCCCACACCACTTGCCCCGGTTGGATGTCCTAAAGAAATCCTCTGGTGCTCCTGCTGTGACTGCCTACGGTGGGATACTAGCATCCATGCCAAGTGTGCAGGCTCTCATGTCCCCAAAGCTGTCAAGGCCAAAGTAGTGGTGGGTGCTCTGCAGAGGTGGTATGAGTGGGCTGCTAAAGTCACTTCCAGTTGGAAGGAACTGCCTTACCTAACTAATGCTGCCTCTCAGAGCCAAGGGCAGCCAATGACCAGTTAGTGTGGGGGTGCAAAGTCTCCACCCCCTGCCTCCCCTGGGATAAAGCTAACTGGCAGCTGAGCTTCAAAGCTCCATGCACAGGATCAGGTGAGGCCTCTGCAGAGACTGTGTTACAATCCAACACTTCCCTACCTCATGCTGTAATCTGTCAGTGTCGAGACCACTGCCCCATACAGCTCCTGCACATGAATCCTAGAGCTCACAAGTCTTTGCTGTGGTGAACTCAACCGAAGGCAAATCCTCAACAAAGAACCACATTCCACAAACTTGTAACTGTAGCCAGAGAAAGAAAAGATGACAGGTCCATTGACCAGCTGACCCTACTGGTGAGTTAGACTTTTTTATTAGATTCCTGATTTGGGCTGGACATTTTCTGTCATTGTGCTCGTTGCTCTAAACCTGGAAGACTGATAAGAATGGTGGAGACCGTGGAAAGTATTCTGATGACTGAACCTGATTTTACTTACAAATCAATCAATTTATTCAATCCAGGTTATGAAGAACATATTAACAGTATTTGATGATGTGTGAATAAATAGATGTTGAAAAGTAACTTAGAAAGTTTCTGCAAATTTAACTCCCCACTTTTCCTACTTTTAAAAAATCTAAGTATTTAAATAGTGAAAATGTTCTTTAATGTATTTTAAAAACTCTTGTTACTAATAAATGGCCACTGAGTATATACACTAAGCTGAATTAAATCTTACTGTATATACTCTATTTCAGCATTTGATGTTAGTGCAGCACAAAATTATAAGATGAAAGCATACAATCATTTACCCACTGAAATAATTCATCTATCCAAGATACCTGGTTCAAACTGTGCCCAACACCTGTGCTTTAGTGGTGTTACTCTCCTGCTAGTGGCCTACTGTGGATCTGGGACTCCTTCTCATTACTAACAGAATCTACACATTGTTGAGAGTGACAATGTGCCCAGCTAAAGTCAGCACTTTCCAGTTTGGGGAGGGCTGGAGTAGGGTGCAGGGAGTAATAGCTGGGAGTCCATTGGAAGGGGTACAGGGAAACCTCTTTAAGAACGTGACTCAGCTGGTAGGGTGGGTACCTTTCTGCTTTTCCCTTCTGGGTTTCTTCTTATACTTCAGGGATCCATGAGTTTCGAACTTGGGAGCATATCAGAATCACTTGGATGGCTGTTGAAACACCAATCACTGAGTCCCTCCCAGGAGTGTCTGATGTAGCTGGTTAGAGTACAGCCTGAGGATTTGCAAGTTCCCAGGTGATGCTGTTGCCAGTGTGGAGGTCATATCTTGAGAACCACTCTCCATAGCTAGAACTGCAGTGGTGATTTTGATATCAAAATATGACCAAGCCCTAAAGGTTGCACAGCAGAAAGACAAGAGAAATCTGTGTTTCTGACCTTAGCTTAGAGTCATTGTACCTGCCCAGATTTCCTTTTCCTGAGGAAAAAATAAATAAAACCCTTATCTTGTTAAGCCACCCCTCTTTGGGTTTTCTACTGCATGCAGCTGAACTTAATCATATTTCATAAAAAGGCTTTAGGCCACATCTAATATTTCCTTCCCTCAACTTTTTAGAATATCTTAGTTCTCAGGGTTTCTTTCCAAATTAAACTAGAGTATGACTTCAACATTTGAGCTCTGGCAAAGAAAGCCGTGAATTCTTATATTAAATTTGGCTATGTGACTTCAGCCAATCAGTGAATCAGTACTTATCCTAATTATTCTATGAGAAATTGTGCACCCAGAGCACAAGATGCAGCAATGGCAGTGCAAGTGATTTCTCTAGCAGTAAATGAGCTGTCTTCAGGACGGAGGTTATAAAGAACCCTAATCCCTGTGCCCCCATGTAAGAATTTTCCTCCTCAATGGAAGCAGTTGCAATCAACAGACTTTTTGTCTCATTCATAAGCAAGGAATGATAAGGCTGTGAGTTCTTTCTAGTTACCACAAGCCTATCTGATTAAGAGGAAAACTATGCAGTGTTTAAAGTTTCTGAGATGAAAGTTTCCTTTGGATAATTATACTATTTCTAAAGGTCTTTGTTAAAACTCTGAGAATTCTGTATGCTTGCTTTCTGAAATCTTTCTCTAAAAGATTAAGAAAAAGCATGACCACATCTCAAGAACACAAATGCTTATAACTGGATGTTGCTGTGGGTCCTTAATTTCTGCTCTGATTGAAATAATTAAAGGGGTCAAAACGCTTATCACTCACCCACACATTCTCTGAATAGTTGCCAGGTGACTCTTGCAGGGGCTCATTTACAGAAAGAGGGCAGACCCCATCTTGCCAGTCCCTGTCCTCACAGCAGGTACTTTAGCTCCAGGGCAAGTGACTGTCTGGACAGTAAACAGATTTCACCTACAGGCTAAGAGCCAAAAGTGGTATAGATAATATTAGGCATTGGAAATGAGCATTTGTCTCAGGCTATGTACAAGAGAAAGCTGAATCTGCAGATGAGACCATACCCCAGGTACCATTTAAAAGTGCAGTATCTGAGAGGAGTTTTTAAAAAGATGAATTCTAGTTTTAAAACCCTAAACTGGTCAGCAAATATCACTTTTTTAAAAAAGCACTTTGCTGATTTTATAGTTTACAGCCTCTTTCTCTACTTTCAAACTAACCTACAAAAAATAAATCATAGGTCCTGTGACTTTCTAAGATGATATTAGCTGACTCCAGGTCCCCATTGAGTCTTTCCAAAAACTTACATTTCACCCTGTTTTCCATATTCAGACACTGGCCATGTGGGTGCTCAAATGTGGCTTCACTTGGCCAACAGAACTGAAGCCTAAATAGAAATAAATTGACTAGTCAAGGAACGTGGGAGGTTGTATGGTTGCACAAGAGAATTGAATCCTCCCTGAACCGAAGGGGCAGACAGAGCAAGTCATGGGTTGATGATCTAGGTTTCTGCTGACTTTGTTTTTTTTAATGTGTCTATATTCATTTCTCACCCTTTTCCTCTGCCTGATGAGCATTCAGCAGCCCCCAGGTGGCAATGAGTCAGAACTTCCCTCCACCCCCAAGTCACCTTGTACACACACAGACCTTTGGTATTTGGGAGTCCTCTCTTTTCCTTGGCTTTATGTATATGCTGCAAATTTGGGCGTAATGGAGGTGGTTTGTGCTAAGGGAGATAAATTCAAAGAGGGCTGGCAGAAGACCCAGGGTCTGTCCTGTGATGGAATCTCAGGTGTAGTACAGGATGTTGATGAAGTCCTTCATTACATAGTTCCTAGGCACAGGCAAGGGGGGAATGTGTAATTATTCATTTTTGCAAAAATGAAGTGAGTAGAGTAGTGATTCAGCACCCAGTTATCTTCTGAATGCTCAAACAGTTCCACTCCAGAGGCCCTTAGAAGGTTCACCTACCCACTTTTTATTTATTTATTCATTTATTACCTTTTTTTTCTCTTTTAGTACTGGGGCTTAAACCCACCAGATACTTTACCACTGAGCAAAATCCCCAGTCCCCTGACTTTTTAAAAATTTGAGGCAGAGTCTTGCTAAGGTTGCTGAGGTTCTCCCTAAGTTACTGAAGCTGGTCCCAAACTTCCATATGCCTTCCTCAGCCTCCCAGGTTGCTGGGATTATAGGTGAACACCACCATGCTTGGCTTCCTACTATTTTTTTTTTTGTAATGGTTAACTTGAATTAACAATTTGAATTGTCAATTTGATTAGATTAAGAGATGCCAATGATTAAGAGGCTTCTGGGTGTGTCCAGAAGGCATGTCTAGGAATGATTGGAATGTGGGATGGGAACTGAAGTGGAGACCCTACCTGAGCATTTGTGGCACTGCCCAACAGGATGGAATAAAAGCTGGAAGAACAGGGAAGCAAATGCAGATGCAAGCTCAGCTCTTCTTGAATGGGTTCTTGATTGCTGCTTCCATCATCTGAGAAAATAGGACTTTCGCTTCTTCATTGTTCCAAAGTGGACTCTGCCAGTGATTCTCCAGGGAGTTTCCAGAAGCCTTGGTCTTGGACTAGGGTAGCACTGTTGATCCTTCTTGTTCTGGGGCTTCTGCGTCTTAGACTGCGTAGCTGTTGGTTCTTCCAGCTCTCCAGTTGTAGACAGCCATTGTGGACTATCCATCTTCTGATCATGTAAGCCAATCTCATAAATTCCCTTTTATAATCATACTTCCTATTGATTCTGTTCCTCTAAAGAACCCTGATTAATACATTTTTTTTTCTACCAGGCATTGATCCTCGGGGTGCTTACTACTGAGCCACATCCCCAGCTCTTTTTTTTTTTTTTAATTTTTAAATTTTGAGACAGGTCTTGGTATTGTTGAGGCTTTAGGATCCTCCTGCCTCAGCCTCCCAGGATGCTGGGATTACAGACATACAACACCATGCTTGGCTCCCAGTTTTTAAATGAAATACTCTCCCCTTCTGAGTGACCTATCCAGATCACCTCCAAGTCCTGGGTATCCACTGAGTAAACCCCTTTCAAGTTCTCTCCCACATCTCCTCTTAAGGAAATTCTTCATTTCCCCAGGGCATTTGCTCTTTGAATCCCCTCTTCTTTTTTTTCACAGAAGATGCTGACTGTTCAAAACATATGGAACCCAAAAGAACTACTGTCCTTACTTTGAAAGCTAGGAAGTATAAAACCTTCCAGGGCAGCAAAGAAAAGGAACAAGAAAAACAATTTACTCTCCATATTAACACTGGATTTCCTAACCTTTCACATGTGTAGCTATCATTTTGGACTCTTTAAATGAGCCCAGCAGCACCTGCACAATCTTAGCACTGTAAATATTAAGTAACAAGAAAACCATTAGGTTTCTGGGATGCACTCAGTGGGAGTTTATTCCTGGCAATCATTATTGGCATCTGAAGCCCTGGGTTGAGGAATTAGAATCAACAGTTCTTTTTCCATTTCAATTTTTAGAACACAGTAGGAATATATTTTTTTCTTCTGTTTGCTTGGAATTGTAGACTAAAGCTCACAAGTGCACAATTGAGATGCTAGCCAACATGCCCACATTCAAATTTCCTAGTAAGAGGTACTCCATAAGGTTCTGGAATTGATAAACCTTTTTAGTCTGGCACCTCTGACAGCAGAAACATCCTATCTCATAAAAAAGTGGAGTCTGAAAGGGCAAGGTCAAGATCCCAGGTCAGAATCAACCTTTCAGAAGGATAAACAATCTGCCTAGACAATGACTACAGCCTTTTTTGATCAATTAATGTTTTCCCAATGGCCCATGAGTGCAAATGATTCCAGATATTGATGGCTCAACAGAATAAATCAGAAAATCTTCCTGCTATCCTTGGTATTATAAGGGTCAGACTTTTGAATAAACAAAGCACATCATTTTCATTTTGCCTCACTCATGAAAGGGCTTGGATCAAACATCCCTAGTGCACAGCTCTCAAATGCAAATTATTTTCAGCTTATTCACCTGCAGAGTTGATTATCTTTTTCCTGGTGGCCTCCTTTCCTTGATTAAATACTGGAGTTTCATTTAATACATTAAGTCAGAACTAGAATCCCTAAAAACAAACCAAATTAAAAATGCAATTCATTATTGAGGAGACTGTTTCTTTCACTGTACTGAAAAAGAGAGTGAAAGATAGACCAAAAAGAAAGAAAGAAAACCTAAACAATAGAGACAAGAAAGATGAAAGGAGAAATAAGATGACAAGTATGGTAAATAGATTTGAAAACAGATGTGCATCAAATGAAAGGCTTTCCAGTTCTTAATTAAAAAATGTCTCATCCCAAGTTTTCTTTATTATGCTCTTATCTATATTTACTTACCTTTTTTTTCTGCTTCTCTATCTTGCACAGAATGATATGTGAACAGCTCAGCAGTGGATCTATTTGATCAGAAATCACACTGCTTGAGATGATTCAAAAAGATTTCTAAAAATGTTCACACATTTTGGTAGTTTTTGAAACAATGGTGAAACTTAGACTGTAATACAAATGAGTCTTAAGCATCATGATCATTGTCATGGCCATGATTCATGAGTTCATTCTTATCATCCATGCTATTGTTGATATTAGTAAGTCAGAAACATACCTATTTTAATCCCTAAGGCAAACAAGAGCTTGAATTAGGTTGAAATTATGGTGTTGGGTTGGAGTTCATGCTTTTTTTTCTGAATATACAGAAAAACATAGATGGCATTTAGCAAATGAATTCATTTCTTTGCTTTAAACATGCTTAATTAGCAAACACCAGGCAGGCTGGAATGAGTAGGCAACTTCTACAGGAGAAGCAAGAACTTAAAAAACATGTAATTCCTAATGCTGTAGATATCACTGATCAGAATATAAAGAATTTTTTAAATCTAATTTGGTCTTGTTGAAAGCAGTAGGCAGTCAATATTTTTGCATTTGCAAGAGGCCACCTGAGTCCTGGAGACCTTCATCATAGTGGGGAAGGAGACACGCAGCTAGCATATGGGTCTGTTAAAGGATTGATGGACACAAGTTGAATCTAAATCTGAACAAAAGGACTAGCTGGTTTCAGGAGATGCCATTTACACAGAGCTCCTGCCCTTCCACTACACTTTTGTTTTGTTTTGTTTTGTTTTGTTTTGTTTTGAACCAGGGATTGAACTCAGGGACACTTGGCCACTGAGCCACATCCCCAGCCCTATTTTGTATTTTATTTAGAGACAGGGTCTCACTGAGTTGCTTAGGGCCTCGCTAAGTGGCTGAGGCTGGCTTTGAACTCCCGATCCTCCTGACTCAACCTCCCAAGTCGCTTAGATTACAGGCGTGCGCCACCACACCCGGCCCACTACACTTTTAAAAATTTCTGTAATCCCACTATTAGGAAGTCGTTGATGTAACAAGCTTGGACTGGAAAAAGTGAAAAGTCACTGGGAAAGTTAACAGAGAGTGAGGAGACATCCAGCCAGTAGCATGAGTCCTCAGAGGTTTGTTTCTTGCTAACCTGGAATAAAATCATTGCAACAGAGAGGTAGGAATTCCAATTTAAGGGAAGTATGATTTTTAGGAGTAGAGGTAGAAGACATTTGGATATGGCACAGATGTGGAAGCTCTGGAAACCAAAGTATATAAAATGGAGGGAAGAAGAGAGAGGAAGAAGAGGTGATCTACCTCTAGACATTTTCCGGTAGCTTCCTACAGAGATAGGGTGAGCCCATCTGCCAACTAAGTCCCACCCCGCAGTCACTCAAGGCCCAATCGGGTGGGAGATGGGCGTGACTTGAGTCTGTCGTGCTCTGTCTTTGGGCTCAGCTGGTTCCCTCCCACCTTCTTTGCTGCCGGCCTGACTCTCACAAGGTACCATTTCTCATGTGTGGTCCATGCCTCATCTCAGAAGCTTAAACCAGTCCCGGTTTTCATCCCCCAGGTCTCACTCACTTCCCGAGTAAACTGTTTTCTTTTTTTTTTTTAAATGTGGTTTTCTTGCTTTGTTTTTGTATACCATATCTTTAAAGCCCAACTCTTGGCTCCCAATCCAAAGTTCCTCTTTCAGTAAACTACATTATAGAACATTCCTCCAGAACTGGGCTCTGACCTCTTTTCTTCCTATTCTGGCTTTAGGACTTCACTCACCATCAACCATTCTCCTTAGTTGCATTGCCAAGCTGTACTCCCAAGAATTTTCCCAGTACCTGCTTCACTTAAACACTAAATTTCCAGTTTTGGGGGAACTACTGTGTCTTTGAGCCTGCCAGGACTGTGGTGAACCTCTCCCTGGGTGATG
Organism: Glaucomys volans; assembly: GCA_020662805.1. Taxonomy (NCBI): domain Eukaryota; kingdom Metazoa; phylum Chordata; class Mammalia; order Rodentia; family Sciuridae; genus Glaucomys; species Glaucomys volans. The sequence continues at coordinate 213,275 of JAJEJO010002700.1, forward strand.
AGCAGATGCACCCAGACTGGACCCTCTTGTCAGCAGTAGTTCAGCAGCCCCTACCTCACACAGGAGCATGGAGGGTATGGGAGGAGGGGGATGCACAGTGCCTACTGCCAGATTCTGCCAGCTCCTCTGAGTCTGGGAAAGAAGACAAAATTATAGAGAAGAGTGGTGAAGCCCCAAATAGGGGATCAGGGACACCTGGTTTTGAATTCTAGCTCTACCTCTTGTTGGTTGTGTGATCTAATTACTTCACATCTCTGAATTTCAACCACCTCATTTTTGGGAGAGAGGGGGAGCCTATTTTCCAGGACTATTTGAGGAATCAATGTGGTTACATTGTATGTTAATTCCACATATGTGGATTATGTAGAATAGCAGTTATTGCCTACTAACCTGTCATGCCTAGCAGATTCATCAGATGCAACAATGACCTTTGGTTTATAGCTTTGACCAAGTTCTGTCTTAAGCACAAGGGCCAGTGTATCATCTTCCATTGAGATCCAAGTCCAGCTCAAGTGGATTTAGTAGTAAAGAGAAGTGGTCACCTGCATTGTACTTTCCTTTCTCTAGAGCAGAACTGCATTGCTATGAGCAAAATGGATGCCCTTAAATTTTGTTCTTTAGGTTAATTTTTTTCTTTTTCTTTTCTTTTTTTTTTTTTTTTTTTTTTTTTTTT